>UCQR01001228.1:0-14630 GCA_900474235.1 Cecidostiba semifascia
ACTCAATTCGAACTTTCGTGCATTGCTTCAGCCGCTTATTCAAGGATTTTTCTCTCAAGTATTCCGTCACCCTCTTAATTTTTTTCTGTTTTCGTAAAATCGTCCACCATCAAAAAAACAAACGATACAATAATACAGTCGCACCTATATATACCTATAGCTTTCAATACAGAAAATCGAGAGATCCTGGTTTCTCACTCCAGCTGCGAAGCAGGAAACGGACAGGAGTAGAGCCGAGTTTCCCTGGATATACATATATACCCCACGTGAGCTGCACTAGCCGCACTGCTCGACTTTTGCATTGCGCTGCACATATACACTCGTACTCACGCCGGAGCTGCATATAATACCTATATATGTATATACACGCATACACACACACACACACACACATGCGGCGCGGCGGCGGGGCGAGCGAACGGGGCATAGTGCTGATATGGTGAAAGCTGATATTTTGTAACACTCCTGCCATTCCATTCCGTGAGCTGCCTCTCGCTCGCTCACTCGTGTGCATGTGTGTGTCTGTGTGTATAGCTTTTCGAGCCTCGGACTGTATATTGCGGTTCTGATGCGAGGAGAAAGAGATATATACCGATACATATCTTGGGCGTGTGTTAATACGAAAAATTTTACTTTCCTCGGATAATGACGCCTTCTTCGTACAGGTGTCTTTGCGGCCATCACTCAGACTAGATCGATCGGTATGTAATAAGTCGGTTTTTCGGAGAGATTGTTATTTCCTTTTTTTTTTGTTATATACGAGAGGGCATTAACTCTGATTATATTTTTGAACCGCGGAGGGAAATTGCGGGTTTAGAGCTAGGCGGTTAATTTTATTGTGCTCGCGCCGAAGAAAGTTTCAAACGACGAGGCGGCTTTAAAAGTGTTTTAGGAAGCAATGTTCTCTGGATATTTTTTTTTTTTAGTCCGGAGTATATACTCGTTCATATATTCCGTGGCTCATATATCTTCGGCTTTTTACGCCGCGTTGAATTACATACGAATGGCGAGAGAACGCGCGCGGATAGGTCCGGTTATATTATTATGAGCAAAAATTAAGGGGACATCAATTAGATTGACGAGCGTAATTTTACGAGGGTGTATATGTATTTATTCGCTGGAAAATATCGAGTCTTAACTCTTGATGTTGAAAAATGAACGATTGCGCCCAACTATATTCCTTTCGCGATAATATTATACGCGTGTGTGTGTGATGGTCGCGGTAAACAAAGGAAAGTCGGAAAAACCGGCGAACGAGGTAACTCAAGCGCGTAATGTGTATGACGCTATTACTTAATTTCTCGCGAAGACGGCATTCCGGCGCATTATTTGCTATTTTACAAACTTATAACTATACATTATAATAGCATGCATAAGTTATGCAGCGGTGAGCGGGGCGTATACGATTAGCATCTAATAGACCTATGTAATTGAAAATCGCGGGTCTTGTCGTAATAAAATGATTTAAAAAATTAATCAACGCTAAATCTCATCCCAAAAAATTCCAATACACCACCTTCGATTTCTCTCTAAAACACTCCAATACTCCCAACGCTTATTAAACAGCGTCGGCAGCAGCAGCAGCAGCAGCAGCAAGAAAGCGATTGAATTCGGCTCGGGAAAAGCACAATATACACAAACAGGCGCGGCCGTCGGATACACTTTTTTCCATCCTTTTGCTCGCGTGCTCCAGATCACTGCGAGAAGAAATGGAAAGTGCCCGCGCCCACAATCTTTCTCTCTTGCGCGCGCGGGGTGTATAGAGCCCCTCTGATGTTTTATATTCACAGAGTATTTTTTTTTCGTCGCGTCTTCTTTTTCGCCGCGCGTGTGCGGTAATTGAGCGAGAGCGAGAGTTATGAGATTGATGGTTTTTTGCGGTTGCCTAATGTGTGGTTGTTTTAATACTTCTTTGCATGTATACAAAGTTCGTGCTTTCTTTGGATAAATCGCGGATGTTTGTTAGGTTTTGCGATTTTAATATAATATATGGGAAAATTAGCGCGGCGATTTTAGGAATGGTCAGAATGTGAAACCCCTTGAGTGATTAGATTGAACGAGAGAAAGAGAGAGAGGACTTTCCAACTTGGTGAACAATTTATTTCGGAAAAATAATCGCTCGCCGGCGCGATGCTTGCTCTATTTACACACATGGGAAGATGCAATAAATTGTCCCTAATTAAGAAACTCCATTTACTTTCTCCCGACTTTTTATTTCGCTGTCTCTCTCTCTCTCTCTCTCTCTCTCTCTCTCTCTCTCTCTCTCTCTGTACTCTGTACTGCTGCGAGTACATCACACGACTTGAGTTTCAGGTGAAAAACTACGGTTTTGCATAGTAGATACTATAACGACGCGCTTTCAGCACATTTTTATATTCCTAATATCATCCGGACTAATAAGACACGCTTCGAGGAACACAATCGCCTTCTTCCTTAAAATATAACAAAGAATTTTGTGCAAAAATAGCGGCGTTTGAGTATATCATACTGCTGCTGTCGATAAAACATCGCGGTACAATGCGCGAATCGCGCACTTTAAAGGTTTATAAGACCGAGAACCTTCTCCACACGCACGAGATATCACTGTACGTATACATAGTTAAGCCGCGGCGGTAAAACAACTGTTATTTTTCAAACGCGCAGCCGTCAAGGTGCCCATGCTTTCACTTATATATCTACCTCTCGCGGCATCAGGCGAATAGCCGCTTAAATTCAATTTTCAGCTATTATATAGCTCACAGCTTTCTTTGCCGCCGCAATGTGCACTTCTTTTTTTCTTCTTCGATGCGGTGACGCGAGCTCGTTGATGTCGCTTCGGGAAATATCGATCTCGCTGCCTGATAAGTGTATACCAGCATGAGAATTTCGCAGACTGAAATTTCTAACACGTGTTACGTAATTGATTTCATCTTATTTATTAGACCTAATTGGCTTCTTAAATACCTACCGCGGATCATGGAAAATCGATTAGCATATTTTCGTCCTCAAGCGTCGCCGCCGCGCTTTTACCTTTGGCTATATATGTATACTGTCGCGTATATAGGTAAGAAAGACACTCGAGGGCGCTTGTGCAAAATTACGTCACTCGTCGCCGCACATACATACTCTGTCGTCGGCAAAAGACGAAGAATTGAGAAACTCGCTGCAGGACAATGACAATGGACACGCCTAAGGCTCGTTCGCCTTCTTTTTCATGCGCACAGTGAGTTTGTGTATAATGCAGTCTATACTCTTTTTCTCGATTCTGCGCGCACACACACACTTGTCTCGTTGGGATTGGAAACGGACGCAGGTGTTGCGTTTTTTCAGTCTCACTCTCTTGGTAAAAATTTAAATTCGACGGAAAATCGAATTCTAGCAGTGGACGGCCGATAAGTTTTTCAGCCAAAAGTGGCCTTTTTTTTTGCTCTCTCTTCTTCGTTGTGCTTTCATTCGTATATAGGGAAGTTTCTTCTTTTGTATACTACAAATAAGTTCGTAAATTATTCCATAAGCGAAGACGGCTGATTTATTATCGACTCGAAACTCATTCTTGATTCGTTTTTGTTTGGCCGTTTTATTCGCACGTGCCGTATACGTACGTAAAAGTCGCAGCGATGACCGCAGGGGAGAAAATTTTTTGCGCTGGTAATTAAAACGTCGACTGGTTTAATTTATCGGTGAATCCGAAGTTTCTATATGGGCTTATCAGATGACCCACTATTATTTCTTTCAAAACACGCGCGCGTATAGCGGCAAAAACAACGATGGCATTTAAATTCTTTGTCCTTTATATATTTTTAGTTTCTGCTTTGGGCGACTTTAATTGTCGTTTTTTTTTGTTTTTATTGGTAATAAAAGTGGTTATGTGTGTAAAAAAAAATCATACGGAACAGCAGTAAATAATCAATTATCTACGTGCGATATGCTGTAAACAAATAATTAAATAAATTGCTCACAAAAAAGTCATCAACACATTTTGTTTCACAATTCCCAGCGTTTCCTAAGAACACTATCGTAAAAAAAAACAATTACAAAGTGTTCTTAAAGAAATAAAAAATTCACTTCCAGATAGTATCCCGTACGTTTCAAAATCGCGGTTAATCTTTGGCAAAACACTTCTTTGTTCTTCGATTTCCACGCTTTTCTCTCCCCGTCAAAAGAGTCATCTCTACATCTCAAGTCGCATAAAATCCATCGCGCTTAATCACACACGCAAGCCTAAATTACACGTCAAGTATGTACCAAATTTCTTTCCAAACATGTCGAAACGCACACGCCTGCGTATATTACAGCTTATTTTCGTCGTGTCGTTAAAATTCGCCCGTCGAAAATGGCAAATGCAAATTACCATACATACTATACAGCATCTCTCGCTCGACGCACAGGACAAGAAAGAAAAAAAGAAACCGCCTTTAGGTGTTCAGTGTCGGAAAACGTACGTGACCTTGACACGCAGCAGTCGTCTATATAT
The DNA here is from genome assembly GCA_900474235.1 of Cecidostiba semifascia. Lineage (NCBI taxonomy): Eukaryota > Metazoa > Arthropoda > Insecta > Hymenoptera > Pteromalidae > Cecidostiba > Cecidostiba semifascia. The sequence continues at coordinate 4,454 of UCQR01001228.1, forward strand.
ATACATATACATATCCTTTTCCCTGCGAGTAGTGGATACATACATCATTTTGCCATCCCGACGTTTTTCGCCGTAAATTTCGCACTCGTCTCGCGTACACGACGACGTACGCGTAGGTATATACCGACGAACAATGGGATTGTTGCTGCAGCTGCGCTCGCGCGCGCTTTACCGTTAAAAGAGGATGTAAAAAAGGACTGCTGCGCGCAGCCGTTAAGAGAGTTAGCTGCGCGGCACCGGAACAACTCGGTTAGCGCTCACGAACGAGGAGAGAGATAGAGAGAGAGAGAGACTGAATTTATTTATTTGCCAAGCTCGGCTGATTATTTATTATATCTTTGATGGGATTGCAAATCAGTTCTGGGAAATATGCGTATACAGTATCGTGCAGTGGGAAATAACGAATTTGTAGCGGGTCAAGTTTTGCAGCTCAGAAGCTTTTGTTCGATGGACTCGCTGTATATTCATTTATAGAATGTATTATAGTGTATAGTAGAGGAGGAAGTGCGCTATTGTTGATACGACTGCAGCGATAATATACGCGCGCAGTCAAGGTGCGCCCGGTGACTTGCAGCTCCGGGATATCAATTGGAAACTCTCGCGTGTGCTTTCAAATCATCCGTTTATAATTTATAGCTGCCGATCGGAAAACTTTTACTTTCCTCTTTGCGCCTTATCTCGACTTTGATGCTGCTGCTGCTGCGTCTGGCTCTGTATATGCGTTATAGACGTAAAAATGATTTTATAAACATCCTGACTTATATGTATGACTTTCTCTTGATTGGCTGGAAAATACACGTGTATATACACTATACTGCAAACACTGCTGTGAGATGCATAGGATTATGTGGAGAGAAAAAAAAAACTGTAGTCCAGACGTGTTGATCGTCTTTACGAGCGAGCATTCCTCCACATCGATGCGAAATTAAGCACCGCCTGTATAATTAAACGAAAAATATATCTAAGCTAAAGCTAATTATACCATTGAGAGGAGGCGAGTATATGAGTTTAAAAACCTCCGTGAAATTTTCCCACATAAGACTATATATCGAAACAAGTATATACACGTACTAGCCGTGAAGATGCTAAAATGGATGCAAATCCATAAACTCGCGCATAAATCTCCGATATTGACACTCAAAGCTAATGGTTGAGTTTTGCAAACCAGCCCATTTCGCAAATATTAGAATTTCATCACTGGCGCGCGTGCGATCTTCATATATATATACATATAAACCAAAAAAAAAAACTTCCAACGCGGTTGCGCACGTATAATCCCTGGCGCGCGCGCGATAGAGGCCGTAAAATTTCTACACCTCTTATGTTATAGACAGTCTCCTTGAACGATATTTGGAGAATGCATCTATGGGCGGTTCTGTATATTAGACAAAAAAAAAACATACCGTATATATACGTGTGGACAATCCGTGAACGCGATAACGAGGACTTGCGTAAGGAAGCGATCGCGCGCTTTTTTTGCGTCTCTCGATTTTATTGTTCTCTTCTCCTCGTATATATACGTGTGCAACGTCGAAGGTCTTGTGTACGTGTATACTTTCGAAACGAATCGACGCCGCGAAGCCAGGGTCCTATTAGCTGCGATACGTTAAGTACACTTCGTCCTATAAGGGGACTCGAGTATTTATATTATATGCTGGTGTACGAGTGATGCTGGAAACTGATAGGTCTGAATTATAAATGATGAATTAGAAGATTTTTCCGAATGGAAATTATAAGACAGAGAGTCAGTTCGAGTGCGTGTTTCAAGAGTCATGCTGATAAGTAATTGCTTTATAGTATATGTATATCCACTTGTTGTATATAGAAATTCAAGTGGGTGTCATATAAAATTGAGGCACACACCAACCACATATTAATGCGATTCTAATCGCGTCATTTGCATAGAGCCTTGCTATTTCGATCTGAATTGCAGCTGCCGTTGTATATTACCTTCAAGCGCACGTATCCATCATCGCACCAGATCGATACTAAAAATTCATTTCGCAATTAAAATAATACCTATAAGTCACACGTTAGCGTGCTCACCTAGCAGTTCTACATTTTTCGCGTGTAAACAAAAAAAAAAAACGTATATAGTAGGATATCCTCGAGAGCAGGGAATGTGACTTCGCAATCGGTCACAGAAAAGTATTATAGCTCGACGAGGCGTTAAACAATTCGTCGTGCGGATTCGTCGACCTTCGTCAAGGAGCTTCCCGTCGTCGCGGCATTTTGCCCTCGTGGAACGTTGCGCGCGAGAAACAGGACGACGGTGTATTTCTTCATGCGAGTCAAGGGTATTAGCAGCGGCTGCGACCGTCATCAGGTTCTTTAGCCGAAAAGTTGCAAGTAATTCACATTGTTTCCAGTGTCGCGTATCGACGATTGATATCTTTCTCTCTCGATTTCAAAGGAAACAATCACACATCATGTGAAATCAGATATTGTATACACATATACGTTTAATTGGAAAGAATGAATTACTCGAATGCTATATAGCTGATGTCGGTGACTTTAATTACGCGAGGAATTAACTGGATCAATGTCAAGTATCACATTGTTAGACGTTTTAATTTATGCCCCCTAACAGGTTATATCATTGTGCAACGAGTCGCGGCAATTCTCACCTATATATATACAACATTCTTTGAAATTTTCGAGTCCACAATTATTATTGCTATATGCCGGAATACCGCAGCGAAGGTCAAGAGGTATATGCGTGAGAAACGGCCGAGAAAGAAATGCAAATGTTTCAAAATATATAATATTTCTCACGTTATTTTAGAGAGCGATTAAATTTTTCAATGTATATCATTTGGATATACACATTGCAAGCTGTATATTCCACATCGAGTCACACATATTATTATACACACGATTGCCGCGTAATAACAACCTACTGCGATATCGCGCATAACTTGCCTGCGGAATCACGACAGACTGCACCGATGATTGGGTGCTAATAATCCACGTTTCATCCTAATAACCCCGCATACGTATAGTCGCTGATGCAGTTATCCGCAGGAAAAGGTACTTAAGTACCACTGCTGCATGCAGGATATACATACGAGTGAAAACACAGCGATCGAGGCAACAATCCAATCTCTAACTAGAAAGAGAGTTAATATACCAAATTACGTAAATTAACAGCGGTCACTCATCCCAAACGCCTCCTCTCCTGATGATGATCGAAGATATACCGAAGGTAGGCGTATATACACGCAATCGTTATTCCATATATATACGATTATAGCCCCGCATAGCAGCTGTACGTAGAGATGCGATTTTCGCGCAATGTTATATTCACGCATTAATGGTGTATAAGTACGTACTTGAGTAATTACTACCACAGCAGCGTAATTAGAGTGTCCCGCGCGCTCGCTCGCTATAATGACATCAAAGAGCGGCTGCTGCACCGCTGCTGCTGCTGCTGCTGCTGCTGACGAAACCGACCTAAAAACCACTGCTTCTGCTGCTGCTGCAAAGGCGTGTCCTTCTCCTCCTATAGTTGTAAAGCTCATCGCCGCTGACGAGCGAGCTATTGTGGAGACGCGGCCCGATAAGCCGACGATTGTGTTTTTTTTTTCTTTTTAAAAGAGCAGTCGGCGTTCGGCTTCCATGGAGCGAATTATAACAAGGTGAGAGAAGAAGGTGGTCCTCTATGGAGCAGTAGGTGACGGACGGAGTGTGATTTTTTACGCTAGATGGAATAATATTTTAGAAGTGGGTCGAGAGTGTGTCCTTCTACACCTGTCAATTATCATGGTGTTCCGGCTTGCGCGTGTCTTTTCAATAGTTTGAATAGTATACCTTCTATTCGGATCTAAGCTGTCCTATACGGTTGTTATCGTGCGCTTATTATTATAATACAAACAATGCAACAAGTAGATAAGGTCAAGGATCGGTAAGACGGTGTACGTTTTCAATGATACACCAGAAGATTAATAAACTAAATTCAGACGCTATAATATCCCAACCACGAAACCCAATCTCACACTATATACACCTCACGATTTTCCCGGTCGTCGCATTACTTACACACCGCAAAAAAAGCGCGTCACACGCGCAACTCGATTACGCGAGCGAATTAGCCCGTGAGGACAGCTATACATACATACACCGCCTTCCCTTTTTCAAAAAACCCGCCAATAATCCCGGCACGCGCGCGTAACCCGAGAGCAAGCCGCGGAAGTGTCCACGGCAATTATATTCCCGCTGCAGCTGGTGCAGGTCCGCACTTATTCTGGAGTGATCTCGAGCGCTGATACAGATAGGCGTGCCGCCGCCGCGATTTTCTCCGTTCGGTAATAGCTATACGCTCTCGCGAGAGCGACCGCTTTCTATATGCATGTAAATGCGGATAATAAATAAAGCGCGAAAGTCGCTCTCCACGACGCGGCTATCTCGACTATATACTAAATTCGGAGGGCGTGTTTTTTCCCTTTGATTTGAAAAGCGCGCGCTCGCTACTCACACCGATCTATATAAAAGCAAGTTTTTGTATTATACGGAGGTATATGCGGTGTGAGCGATTGATTTTATCAGTGCAGTTCGATGCGAAAGTCGGTGACGGTGCTTTCAATGGGATATACTTTAAGCGTCGCTGATGACGAGGGACGATGTGTATAGTTATGTACTTGTAGAAAGAGCTGAGCGTGTGTTTGGTTTTGTTTGGAAAAATTTTAATGACGCAATTGACGTCTGTTGTTTATGAGGCCCTTCAGCGTGATTGATTGTAATATTGTTTTCAAGTAGAATATTATGGTCGTACGCCATTCGTATAGTTTCCTGTAACGTATTTGTTTATTAGGTAATAAGCTAAGGATGTTTGCTTCTATTAGAGATACATTAGCCAAATCAATAGCGTAAAATACCAGTGTACGTATTTATATAAGCGAAAAACACAAACAAGTGTCGAAAGTGCGCAGAACCTTTGCTGAAAATAACGACGATCGTTTAACTTTTTGCCGGCGAAGGTGTCGAAAATTTGATAGCCCACTGCCCTGAGAGCATTAATCATATACAACATATAGCAGGAGTAATTGCCCGAAAGCTGCCGCACGTATTAATATCATTAGCCGCTAAGTGTTGGGCCGAGACAAAAACAAAAAAAAAACAGAGCCTAAGCAGATGCAAAAAAAAGGCGCGAAAGGAAAAACCGACATTTCAAGCAGCCAAAAGAGTCTCATGCCGCGTGAGTAATGCAACAACAAACTGCGGCGATAATGACTATACTTTTGCGAGCGTAACCCGGCCGTGATTGCTATTTAATAGGTCGTCGCGTTACTTTGCGCCCGACACAGTGTAAACCTTAATAATAATGACCGACAGGCTTCTACGATGTTGTCGCGCGCGCGCTTAGACAGCACAGAGAGACTCCTGCGACACTATAAGCGTTACGTAAAGAGTAAGATAGAATTCACAACGTGCTGGGCCGCGAAAGTCAACTGTTAGCCGAATTTCCATAGGCCAGCGGTCTTTCAAAACTGTCTTTTCTATCCGCACGATTCTTTGTTTCTTCTTCTTCTTCTATACTTATACTTCTTGTCTGAGCTAATCGCTTGCAATACCTGTTTTATAATGCCCTGGAGTGCTGGTAGGTTGAAGAAGTGTTTACGTGAAAGGTTGTTTATCTTAGGTTTATACTGGGCTATAAAAGACGATGCTTTTTTCGTTTATTCTTGAAAATTAAATTTCCTATCACTAATTTCGTTTCTTTTTTTTTCTGTTACAGGTGAGTTCACAAATTCTCTTCTCAAACTAGAAATCCTCCTCTCGTAAGTTACACACATTCAATTCAATCATCAACTATATCATTTCAATCTTTACGTAACCGCCAAACTCTTCCGCATAACCAATTCCATATCTCCATCCATATCCGACTCCCAAAAGACAACAGCCATTGTCGCGTCCAAGAAATCACCCACCTGGCATACAATCACTTTCCGTTTACACAATGGCACCCATCAGTCTCGAGGTTCCCGTCTGTTACTACTGCCAAACACACTTGTATCTATATCGGAAGTACGTCAGTCGAGGTCGAGCAAATCATAATAGCTGGTCAATATTCTGATGCTGACGAGATCGTCGCGATGACGAGAGGAGCTGCTTATCGATCGTTGATCTTTGGGCGAATGTCGTCATTATATATCGCGATCGCGTGAAAATCAAGGTTCCGAATTGTAGCAGGTGATCAGTCCGCGCTTATCTATGCGCATTTTTATGGGAGTAAAAGCGTTGGTTTGGCTGTTTTATGGTCTTGACGAGAGCTTATGGCGCGTGGAAAACAAGTCTGTTTTTTTCGTGTATTTTATAAAATAAACAGAAAATGTTACTATAGTGCAATATAACGAAGAATGCAAAATTCCTTGTAGCCACAAACAATGTTCCGATTACGATCCTCCACGAAATTTCTTGAGCAAGCGTTATTGTTCCTTTCAAAAAAGATTTCCTACAGGCTCCTTTTTCTTACGCGTAAAATTACCGAGAGGTGATAAAAGTAACATTGTTGTACACACACACGCACGTCGAGTCTGCGTACACATGATGTGTCTGTAGAGAGTCGTTATGCGCGGCGGTGAAGGTCAGCCGGTTATCTCCTCGAGTCGTGTATAATACGCAAATGACACGCGGTGAGTCCACAGGAAGTCCATTCATCTTATGCATATCTAAAATCGACGAGTCGAAAAACCATCATTATATTGATCCATCCGTTAAAACGTTCGCTTATTCTATCCTCTCTCTATAATACGAAAGTTTGATCTTATCACACATACACACACACACACCTCGTAGTGTGTCCGTAAGTATAGTGTATCTATAAAAGTACCATTAATATACGTTAAGCGCTTTATAGCCGCTACCTCTTTTAAATACAGTACGGAACTTAATCAACGAGATCTAAGAACAGAAATTCGAGAATCACCTTTTAGCACGTCTTTTTTTTTTAAATCAGGAAGTTTTTCTCGCGATAATAAAGCGCGTAAATCCAGAGATAATAATCAGCTGCGTCGGAAAACGCCTTATAATATCCATCACGTCTCACCGTGGCTGGAAAAGAAGCATCAGCAGCGAAAATATAACACAAAAGACTCAGAGAGACAACTGTCAATTCTCACCCTCGTCACTCCAGCGCGCTTCTCTCGCAACCCTCTCACGTATACTCGTCAGCGCCGCAGTGACTTTCCATCAAAGCGCGCAAAAACAAGCAAGTCAAGTCGTTAGAACGAACACGTTTCACGAGAGAGAGAGAGAGAGAGAGAGTATACAACATATAGATATCAATCATGGATCCTCGACACAATTCGGCGTCGGCGGAACGACGACTCTTACTTATACACACTGCATTGCGTCCTTCGTTATACCCACGCCCAGCATAGCGTTCGATCCAGCAGGTGAACCCCGCCGCCGTTACGCCGCGAGGAAATGCGGGTCAAGGTTGAGAGTCGCTGCTGCTGCTGCTGCTGCTGCTGCTGATACATGTACGTGTATGTATACACCTATATGTGTCTGTCGCGCGAAGAGAAAGACTTCGCAACAATCGAGAGCCGCACTCGCAGAATGTATGATGCGTCGGTACCTTCGACTTACCGTTCGTTTTTTTTTCCTCTCTTCTTTTTGTCGTGTTCAAGCCGAGCGGGATGATGTATTCTAGCGGTGCCGAGCCCTTATTGTTGTGTAGCTCGCGCGCGTACGCGTCGGGAATTTTTCAATCGAGGCGCGGCTCGACGAGCCGTGAAGAGACACACATCAGGCTGCGCGTTAAATTAATGGGGTTTTATTGAAATTTTACGCTGTTTTTCGCGCGGAATTTGAATACGCGCGCTATGTGGAAATTATTGACGGGTATGGGATATGGGCGAGAGTGAGGGAGACATGCCGCGGTGCGACGGACGTGTGAATTATTTTCACGGCAAATAGGTTTAACGAGCGGAACGGACGTGTGTACGTCATCTATATATGTATAATGGCTCTGTGTTTGCAGTATGGGGAAAAGTATGAATTATGTGGAAAAATAGGAATACCCGTGCATTAAATTGTTATTCTTGTATATTATGCTGATATTTTAATTCTGACTGTATCTGTCAGAGATCTGGGCGTTTTCTCTGCAGCTAATGAATTACAACGTTTTTCTTCGCGCGACACAAAGTGAAACGCTCGCGTTGTGTTTTGCGACACATTTAATAGTGGTCAGTATTTTTTTCGACATGTAATAATCGATAATCAGATTGAGGCTCTCTTATCTTGAATTAAATACACGCAATTGGCAAACGCCTTTAGCATTTATGCATTATTATTGCCGCAACAACTTATAATATTAAATTAACCGAGAAACCTTCTCATTATCTCGAATCTTATCGAGAATATAGCCGCCTGAAGAAAAGTGTCAAATGATGCAACCAAATCCACATGCATATCTTTGTCAAATGTGTAATGGCTTATAATTATCGCCACCGTTAGTATAATACACGCGTCTCTAAATAGATCGTTATACCCAAAACGCTCTCGACTACCTGTTAATTTTGAAAGGCAGATCAACTCGAGATTAAACCAGTGGACCAGATACTCCGCTTTCAAAAAACACCGGTAGAACGTGTAATAGCTACTATTGCATTCCTCCCAATCACCCATTTCTAATTACGATCCGTGATTTTTTTTTCGCGTTGGCGAAAAAAAAGAGCGCGAGACTCCCCACTGACAAAAGGCTCGTTAGCGGTTCGCGTCACGCGCCGGAGACGAGTGAAATTGGCCGCGATTGCGAGAGATGTATGCACACAGCGCGCACACGAACGCCACCAGGAATCGGAGCGATTCGATGCGGGTCAAGGTTGGGGCATCGCTTGTGTGCATACCTATAGTATAGGATCGATTTCTAATCGATCGATCGATCATCCAATGCAGATTAGATCGAGCCATTAGTGATGCGGTCAATAAAAGGGGAGACTCTCTGTTTTCTCGTATTATATATAGATGTATACGCATAGTGTATATAGCAGTGACAAAAGGCAACTTTTCCTATTGTGCCGCGCGCGGAAGAAAGTTCTCTCCTTCATACGGGCACTACTGTTCATTATATACTTACGTTCGTATACCGTTAATCTTGTTCGTGAAAAGTTATGACGATGTATTTGTATTACACTTTAGGCGCGTCCGGCTTCAGAGAATTGGAATTCGATGTCAGTGCGCGACACGGTGAATGCAAATATCTAGGGTAATTGGGGAATTTCGACTTTTCCATTTTGTTCCAACAAATTGTACGCTCGGATATAACTCTTTATTATATACCGGCTCGAAAATGAAATCGAGGGATCGCGCGTACACTGTACAGAAGCGCCTTTGAATAACAAAGGGAAAGTTCTTTATTTATACTTGCAAAAGAAAGTTCCTTTTTTTCATCTGCCTGTCTTACGTAAAATCATTAATCTTGTTTATAAACTGGAAGCTTTTATTAATCGTGAGATAGAAATCTGTGGGCGTCGCTGATTCAAAGAAAACCAAAAGCATATAATAGTCTCGATCAAACGACGTATTCAACGAATTTCATCTGCGCAAGCTTCGTACAGATATACTTTTCCATTTGGAAAGTTGCTCTGTGTGATTTTTCACTGCATATATACAAGAGCCTTGAACTTGGTAAGTTTCCACGGTTGAATTTCGAGCAATAAACACGTTCTCAAGAGCGTCCTTGCAAAGATAAGACAGTCGCGCACATTCGAGGCGATTTTGCATCCGTTGTCCTTGTGCAATATGCGCGACTATCTCTCGTCGCAAATGTGCTCTCCTCTCACACGACGAACCCTCGTAAACATTTGAATGTTGTAATCGAACAGAATCTTCTCCAACATGCACATGAAAAACAAACGAAGTAGCGGTGAGTCAACGTCGATTCGATCGTGAAAAATCGAAAATTTCGTCAGACGAGAAAAGACTGCATAAGTATAGTCCTGTTTTGCGGTAGCATATAATTTCCCCGCTGAAAAAACGCTCCGTGTTTTACATTCGAAATACGTCTGTTCTCTCGCATATACATGTAGACATAGGCCGCGCTTGTCCATCAATTCATCCGCGGCGGCTTGCTTCCGCGTCGGAGTTACGTTACGCGCGGGCGATGGATGATCGGAGTGTTGCGCCGGGGATTCATAGTCTCTCGAGCCAGTCACGTTTATGCTAAGTTTCT
>UCQR01001230.1:0-10923 GCA_900474235.1 Cecidostiba semifascia
ATATAACTGTGTGTGTGTGTGTGTGTGTGTGTGTGTTTGTATATTTGTTTATACAGCCAAAGTGTGTGCAGTGTGTCTGGGGGTCCAATCGTTATCTTTCTTTTTTTTTCACACAGGACACATATAACACGTAAATATACACTACTTACTGGTTTGTACTCGAAAAGTCCTTTATATAATCGATTAATACTCCTTTTTACAAGAAGTGAACGCGCCCGTTTTGTAAAAGTTTTAAATCTTTATTATAAATTTCCAAGTATTATTGGCAGGGCGGTGTAACAAGCCAGGCTTAATTATACACTGGTTCCTTGCGCACGCATTCAACGAAACTTTTTCTTGCGTCAGACGCAGAGATTAAGATCCGGTGTACTCGCCCTTAAACTATATAATACATTAAGGACTACACGTAATTCTCTCGCCATCAATGATAAATTAACTCCCATATAAACATCTAATATCGATCTCGCGCGTACGTCATTACGCCTTATAATATTCCTCGCGCTAAATCACAGCGGCGCGGGATAATGCATGTTAGTAGTAACTGACCCGCGACAAGAGCTTTATGGGCCCCGTTTTCTCGCATACTGTTATGCAATTCGAGCTCCATATCGGGGAGAGTACTTATACACACACGCTGTGTCCAAGAGGGTTTGTCAAACCGCCTGACTTGGCATCCTTGCTGCTGCGCGATGATTTATGAATCGTTGTCAAATATCAGACATGGATTCGACCAAAGGCTTTTGGTCAAAAAATTCAGAGGAAATTATTATCGTGGATTAAATGAAAAAAGCTATCAGTGTTACGTTTGACTTATACGCGCATATCTGAATTTTCTCTCGGAAAAAAAGACACCTGCACTCAAAACGTAGGTATAATACAACGACTGTAATCATTATTCTTAGTTTTATTAGCGACGAGAGATGCCGCCGCAGCACATTCCCTTTCATGTGCTGTACAGATAGTCAAGAGAAAAGCCCGTCAGAATATTCCACGGCGACGATGACTGGTTCTCGTCGTCGTTCTTAGAAACTTAATGTCGCGTACGACCTTGGGGCTACTTTCGCTTAAGTTCGCCATCATCATACCGCGCGTCTCACGACAAAGTATAGATGCGACGTGTGCTGCTGCAGCATCTCTCTCTCTCTTTCCTCGGAGATATTTAATATTGGTGTGTACGTGCATACGCTCACGAGAGAGGCTTCTCTTCTCGTACATTCACGGTGTGAACGAACCCTTATAGTTATTGGTCGTGATTGCTAAGGTGAAATATTTTTTTTTAATTTACGTTTTTTCTTATATGCATCGTCATAATTAAGATTGAATACATGGAAGACAGCTGATGCTTTATATTCTCCCTTGCGAAATGGGACTCGGCTCATAAAGCTATCCTTGGCTATATCAGTAGCGTATAATCCAGCGCCATAAAACTACGCCGCGAATCGAAGAATATGCAGTGAGAGAGAGAGAGAGAGAGAGTGTGAGAAAGAAAAGATACTGGTAAAGATTTATTTTGCGCTTTGTTTAACGACTTGTTTTGGGACGGACTTATGTAAGTTCGGGTTGACTCTCTCGTCTTGATGACGGGGTGATGTTTACTGCGGAGTCTGTGCATGTCTTACCAACTAGCAACTCTGGACGTTTTCTAGTGCTTTCTATGTTAACTAGAAATGACACTTTTCAGCAGGCAACGAAATAGTTGACATTCGAAAATTGAATTTTCCATCTTTATTGAACTTATAATAAACTAATAATAATAACAGCATTATTCAAACGATTCAGATATACGAAAGGGTATATCACCCCCTTGCTCCACAAGAAGTAGAGATCGAAGTTCCCCGATGCACTGTTCAAAATAAAAAAAGTCAATCTTCCCATCAACTTTCCAAAAATTCTTCACCCCACAATAATCCCTCTTTCCCAGCCCACCACAGAAGAAGAAGCCTTTATCCATCCCAACCGCACAACCTCACACCATCATCATCCCATCCTCTCTCTCTCTCTCTCGGAAGCCTCTCTGGCAAACCGGTCTGCATCTCCACTCCATCTCCGTCATCTCTCTTTCTCTCTCTCTCTCTCAACGTTCCAGCAGCAGCAGCAGCAGCAGTAACAGCTCACGCAAAAGCCGCTATACGGGCGCGGGCAAATGGCGTAGATTGTGGTTCTCCCATTTACCCAGTTCCTCTCGCTGCTCGACTCGACTCGACTCGCGCTCCGCCGCGAGTTATGTAACCAAGTGAAAGTGGCACAGTACCGAGAGCTGCTCCGTCTGTGTGTCTGTCTGTGTGTGGGTATATGGTTATAAGTATATATATATATACGTGTGTATAGCACACGGCGTCGCAGCCTAGATCCACTTCCAGCGACTGCCTGCACAGACGTGCTGGAGGATCGACTGTGGATTATTTGGGGGATCGAGTGTATACTACTATACTGCTGCAGGTTTATGGGAATTGGATGTTTAGAGGGAATTGATGAGAACAATGATGAGATCGGTTTTACGTAATCGTTTACGGTGTATTATATTTTTTTCTCTTCGTTTTGCTTATTTTCAGACGCACGATTTTCGTTTGCGACTGTATCATAAAAGGAGAGAAAACTTAATACAACATACCCGCATATAGCGAGCTGTCAGCTTATATATTATATATTTAAAAGTATAATAATAACAATTCCTATTGATTTTAGCGCGGCGGGTCTTGCGTAACGCGTGAAAAATGTCTTCTCCATCATCGGTATATAGCCATTATGTTGTTTATTATTAGAAATACCTTCGTTCAATGCATAATCGATCATCCATCACACGCACAACGCTCAAGTAGAACAAGCCAAACACGGCAAGACTCACGCCGCGACGACGAAAAATTAATCTCAACCCCCTTATATATTCTGACGCATCGCAATTGAGCTCGCGGGAAAAATCGTGTATTATCTATACATATAGCGCACATTCACGCGGCGCAACAGGTAGCATATAAAGTTGGACTTGAAGTGTAAACAGACGGTGGCGCAACTTGGCTTTTCCAGCAGCAGTAGTAGTAGTAGTAGTATTAGTAGTAGTAGCCGGTCTGGCTTGATCGGTTATCGAGGTGGATATGCCGGCTACCGCGCACAGCGCTTTCGAGAGGGAAAGGAATTTGCCATTTTGTCGTAAGAAGGCAAGAAAAAGGGAAAGGTTGATTACGCGATTAGATATGCACACACATTTTGACCAGATCGTATAAATAGTCTCCCTTGTTTTCTCTCTTTCTCTCTCTATCACTGGATAATATAATATTGATGCACGTGTGTGTGTATAGGCTGAGACGAAGAGACAAGTGGGTCGGCTGCAGCAGTTTCTTCTTCTGTTTGGCTTTTGATAAGGGAGTAAAAATACACTGCTCGCGTATATATACATATATATATATATAGTCCGAGAAGTAGGTGGCCTGCATCACGCACTTATTCGAGCGCGCGGTAAAAATTTAATGAAAGATAAACGTTTTTCAGCTATAAAGAGAAAATAAGAAGAAAAAAAAACCAGGTATAGGTATATAATTATACGCTGTGGGCACGAGAACGCCGCGGTTGTTATAATGTTGTTGTTTTTTTTTTCTATACGTGAATTTTACACTCTTTACTTTTTAAATTTTATAGTCGGCGCGCGGCGGGAAAAATTTTTCAAAAAGCGCGCCTTCTATTGCGGTCTCGGCGTTGTAAACTTTCTGTATAACAGAGATAACTTCTGCGGGAATACCACACATGTTGTAGACGCATCAGCCCACGTGAAGTTTAAGAATTTCACGGAAAAAAATAAGCAACAACTTAACCTAGTTCTTGCGCTATGCACTCAGCACGACGTTAATTATATTACTCTTTTTTTCTTCTCTCCGCGTCGAAAAGATCAAACATTGCGCGCACCCGTGTGTTTACTGAAATTCCTACATGCAAATAATCTTAGTTATTCGATATAAAAAGCTCATATATATATATATACTTGCAATCGTTAACCCAATTAATTAGACTCTCTCTCTCTATATAGTTTATAGCTCTCAGAGTTACAAAATAAAAGAACCCGAGCACATTTCAATGGACGAGTTAAATTATATACCTATTTTATACCTATACGAGTATACAGCATGCAGTTAAATATACATGATTCGCGGAAAAAGTGACCGCCGAGAGGAGCCGATAATCGAAGCAACAATAAGCATTATCGCGAGAGCGCCGGAAAAAAAATATCGCATTGTGCAATTCTATATATATTATACGCTTAAATGTTCTCCAAAGTTTAGCTATACACTCTCTCGGGTCCGCGAGAGCTGCAGCTAGAGCGCGATTAGTGTATATAATACGACTAGGCGGCGGCGGCGGCGCGAGGTTCGAAAGTAAGTGCCTTCATCGAGACAATGCCTCGTGAAAATGGGCCAGAGTAATTAAGCTGTTATATAACCCAGCTCGAAACTCGGGTTCGCTCGCGCGTGCACTAAGGTATATACGCTATATTATACTCTGCTCTCTGTCTATCGCGCCGCGACTTCGTGACTTCGTTTTTCCTTCGACGAGAGAGAGAGAGAGAGAGAGACCTGACCGATTTTTCGCTCCGAATTCACTTGAAATAGATTTCAGAGCGGCGGCTTTTTTTTTCCCTCCCGTGTACTGCAGACCTCTCAGGCTTCTCTTTTTCCTGCGCTTCTCTTTCTCAACGCGCTACTGTCACTTCTGTGCTGCATGCTTCGCTTTTTTTTTCTCTCCGCTTCTTTCGAGTATTAGGCCCTCGATGATTGAATTTTCGAGAGTATCGAATTTTTATGCTGTAGGTATGCTGTGTATATGTGTACTTTGTAACTTGATACGCGTCGGTGTGCTTAAAATTATAGACAAGGTGTTTTATACATTATAGACACAAATTTTATAATTATGATCTGAGTCAGTACTGTGTACGGGGATAATTAAAGAATAACTGATCAGGAGCGAGATAGGCGCGTCGCGGGGCAGAAAGAGACAATTGAATAATTACCGAGAGCGTTAACCGTGTCTGAGGAAGATTCAAGATTAATTTAGACGTTTTAGCCGAATGAAAAGGCGTGTTTCACGTAATTTCACTTTTCTCGAGAAAGTCTAAATTCAAGCTCGATATACAATAATAAATATATATATAGAGAGAGAGAGAAACGCGCGAAAAGAAGCTTCTTCTTTTGTTCTCCTCCTCCTCCCCACCACCAGCTGACAGACGAACCGTTAAGAATTTTGAGGAAAGCGTAGGTCTTGATAATCGAAAGTTTCTTCTCTCTCGCGAAGATTTTTACGACTTCCGCCCACACTCGGATCCTCTTATATACATTATAGGTGGTATATGTATACACTCGCTCATATATACATCGCTAAATTATTCGGATAATAACGCGCGAACGCGTGAATAATAACAATGACCGGCAGTAGTCCGACTCTCACTTTCAAAAGGCCGCCGCAGCGACAATTAGAAAGTCGACCGGGCCCCGCGACGTGGTGCGTAGGGAAAAAAGAGCTTTGAATTTAATATAACGACTCGTGGATAAGAGTCGGCGATTTGACGAATTTCGGGCTAGTGTATATGGCCCGGATTTTCACTTTATATATAGTGTATACGAGAGAGGGAGAGTAGACAATGCGTATGCGTACGAGCTTACGTAAGGCTCGGGCGACAATTAGTCACGTGCTACTGCGCTTTTTCGACTGAATGTACACGCTTGAATTCTATTATTTTTTTTTTTTATTTTAAATCCTGAGCGGAGGACAATGCGAAAGTGTATAGTATATCATTACGATTCTTTCAATTAGCATTTTGATTATATACTTGACAAAAAAAAAAAGGAGTTCGTCATCCCGGCCTTGTTGGGATCTGAGAGATTTTAGGGAAAAGTCAACGCGCGGCGTGGGTGATGCGAATTTTTTTTGACTCATCGGAGGAATCGCGAGAAACTGTCGCTTGGAACCGGACGCTTGAGGCTTCTCGGCGAGTCTCTTTGTCATTTCCCGTGTTTGAATTACGAATTTCTTATCGAAAGTGGCTTTTCGGCAATGCGGTGAAACTCTCTACTGACTCCTCTGCGACGCCATTAGCTGATGTACACGGTGTATATGCTTATCTTTTTAGAGCATTTCAAATTTCACTTTCGTTGCTTTTCTCTTAAATATTTTTGTAAAAATTATGCGGCAGAAGAATCAAAATATTATTTATAACGATGCGAACTGCGTAAGAGCGATAAACAATAAGAGAAACAATGCGACGGTAATTTTCATAATGTCTAGTATACCACCGCCGCGATGACTTACGATAGAATATATTCTAACGTATCTATAGGCACATAAAATCGAAGCGAAATCTTCCTCCCATCTATAGCCACCGGCAGTTTCTCCCGTGACGTAGCCGACAATTACGAATCATTCAAGAATTTAGAAAAAAAAAAGCTCAACTTTTACGACCTCAACAGAGACAGAGAGTACGTACATCTCGTAAATTGTAAACGTGGCTCACGGCGGTCACGAGATATGCATAATACTTAATTGAGCTCGGCTATATACACGTCACAATAATTAATATCGATATGATAAACATGTATAATAAAAGCCGCTCACAGAAATCTTCCATCGTTTTCCAAAGTTATAATGTAAAGCGATCCGCGCCGGCGTTTAATTAAATTACAACCGGTCGCGAATTTTGAACGACTTTATTCGAGGCGAGGCGTAATTTAATTTTTTACATCACGTGCAATCCTCATTATAGCCCAGCGGCAGCAGCAGCAGCAGCAGTCGTGCAGAGTTGCTCAACTCTCCCGCGAAAAGGAACGAGTGATTGACGTCGCTGAGCTGAGATTTAAAACTGCTTCGCCCATATATCTATATACACACGGGACTTGTTTATTTTTCGACTCTTCTCATCTATGGGGGGAGGCGACGTTGCTATACTCTTATTTATTAGGATGTGTCTCGAAGCACCGCCGCCGCACGTCCAAACGTCAATTACACACCAAAGCTGCTCCTCTTTTTTTTCTCGACAAACGATCGTTACATAAAATCGGTAAGTACATAAATCCGCCGCGATTTCTTTCTTTCTTTCTTCCTTTCTACATCAAATCCATCAAGAAACAAGAAGCTCGTTCCGGTAGAAATTCAATTACAAAACGCGTGTATATATACACACGCTTCGCAACACACAACCTGCCAAAAAACCGATCTTGTACCGAGAGAGAATAATCGATAGCAAAACCTCTAAGATCGAAAGAGAAAAAAAAAACAAAGAAGCCAAGTGACAACCGCGGGTAAAGGTGTACACAAGCTCGACCGAGCGGCAAAATCGCTACTGCGTGTCGGGCAGTCAGCCAGACAGAGTCTCTTATAGCGAAGGGGGCAAAGTAGACTGTTATTTAACGATTTTAGTGAAACGATCGCGAGTTGCTGCATTATACAATCCGGCCTAGATCCTGAGTCACGGAGCGCGTCACGGATCGTGAGTCGGAGAACTGCACGATCGTTTTCTGCAGCGACTATATACTTCTTCATAGGATATAGACACAGAGAAGGTGCGCGTGGACTTTTGAGACGTCCCTTATTCTGCTCGACTTCTTCTTCTTCTTCTTCTTCATCTTCTTCCATGAGAAAATCGGTATGGATACATTCCGCGACGAATGATGCAATTTTCCTTGTTTGTTTTCTTAACGTTTGCTGGATAAAAGTTGACTTTTGCGAAGGCAAACGCCGAGAAACAGAGAAAGGTGTGCTCTGTGTACTGGTATATAGAACTTTTGCGAACACGGAGAAAAAAATAATAACGTTATGTAACAAATGAGTTTTGAACTTTCAATTTTCGTATACGCACATGCTGCTCGCGACAAAGTTCTCTAAGCTCGAGCGCATTTTTGCTTTCTATATACATATCAAACTAAAGACGTGAATAATTAGCTTACGAAAATTATTCACAGAGAATAATTATTCTCGCTAAACGATTCCTCCGAAAAATTCGAATACAATAACGCAATTAATCATCTCGACCGTCTCTCGAGAATATCACCGAAAGTGAAAACAAAGGCCAAAAGCGTTAAATCTCTCCCAAACTTAACTTTTCACCTCTAATATACACATAGACACATAATACTCAGAGAACGCGCGCGTTAACCAAGTTTCTAAAATTCAAATTAAAATTCAGCGTACGCGCCGATTCTCAAACAGAAGAAAAGACACGCATTGTTGTATATATACATCTATACACCATTCGCGCATTTTCTCTTTCAAAGGGCATGTATGCATATATAACACACATGCCGTGACTGCCGAAAAGCAAAGCCGGGCGCGTTTTCACTATTAGTAGGAAGTGAAACTCGCCCGCGAAAAAGAGACTCTAAAACGAGTCTCTCTCTCTCTGTGTCTGTTCGTGTTATATACACACGGACATATAATACTCAAAGCCATGTGAGTGCGAGCAGGCGGGCCAAGAGACTCTCTGGAAAGTATTTGGAAAGTTGGGCGCTCAGGCCGGCGACGCTTCCGGCCCTTATACGAATATATATGTATATACTATACGGACCCACACGCGTGTAAAAGTCTGTCTCGAGAGTCGAGTCGGACCTTGAGAGTATAGCGCGCATTTCACATTCTAATGCTCGCGCGGCCCGGTGCGTATGTATACATGTATATATGAGATCGGAATCTTGTATATACGGCTGTGCGAGAGAGGCTTTGGGATGTGTGTGTGTGTGTGTGCTCGTCGACTCTTTTGGGATAAGAAGTGAAATTATTGCACTCTCGAGATGAATCGATTTGATTTTTTAAGGTTTCGTGGTATATCGAAGCTTTTTTTGCGTTATTGAGGTGAATGATTGAATGTATTCTGAAAGCTGAAACTGAAAAGGAATAAAAATATACTTGAAAATAGCGTAGCATATGTGTGATAAAAGTAAGAGCGGAAAAGAAAGTAAAATCTTAATTAGGTATATAGGCATCAAGCATGTGTTCTATTTGGGGAACGTCATGTTGTCATGTAGAATTCAAATCGTGTTAATGTACTGATTAGTTCGAAAAGATAGTATCGTACATCTGTCAATTTCTGAGCTCTCCTATACTCGAGAAAACTTTGTAGTATTGAATATTTTTTAAAAATGATTTAATATTTCAAGTTTTATTAAAAAAGGCTTATGCGCGTTATGCACGCACGACTCCAACATTCAAGAAAGCATCAGCGAAAAAAATAGCTCCAAAAAAAAAAATTTTGAAATCGCCTCTCTCATTAACCGCACTTAAAACAATCCCAAACTCGACCATTTTCTCTTTCCTCTATAATGAAGCTCGACGACGCACGCGAGATAGACAGACTACTGACATCAGAGCAAAAGTTTATACTCGAAAAGTCTCCGCTGATAAGCATCTTTCCAATGCTAACTCGGTGCGCACATATATACGCGCGCGCAGACGGGCATCACATTTCTGAAAATGAAAGTTCAAAAGTTACGAAATAATTCACGTATATATAATATACTGGGCGCGAAACATGTGATGGGAAAACGTACGAAATTAGAATATAAACGTTTCACAAAACGAGGATAGCGCATGCGAAAGAAATCTGCAGGAGAAGGCGCGGAAGAGACGTTTGAATTTCAAATCCGTCGGCTCGTTCGTTCGAATACGTGATCTGCGACGATTGAAATCGCATCATCTGCCTCTCGATATAGTCTCAGCACTTGTGGGAAACGCCATGCTATCAGAGATCGAATCTCGCTTGAAAATAGTGACGATCTTGTTTGAATTCGATTTCAGAGTATATATCTCGGTGTGCAGTATATGTTATGTATGTATATAGAACCGGGTCTCTCGCGATTTTTCAACAAACCAATCAGAAAAGAGTATAGATATCTATTATTTTTCCAACAGCAACAACAAGTAGTAGTAGTAGTAGTCCGGTTAAATAATATAATACACTAAGAAGGTCACATCGATATCCGCGTCTCCATCATCACATCATAAGACAATATCAAGCGCGAAACATTCCACGCAGATGCACGCGCGCAAGCGCAACTAGCCAATATAAGTACCCTCCTTCTTACGCGCAGCAACGATTGCCAGGGTCAACTGTCAAGAATTCCGCGATATTACGTTGTCGATATTTTCTCCTATCTCCTCACTCTCTCTCTCTCTCTAGCTCATTTCCACGAGGCGGTGTATACAGTATATAGCAACACAACGCCTATATACACATCTATACGCACGCACACACGATAATATATACGTATATACGTAAAAGCGCTGTATATAGCCAACGACAACAGCATTGCCACTGAAAGTGGAGTAGTAGCTCGCGAGAGCAGCCTCTATATAACGTAACGCTTAAACGCAGGCGTAACCCGTCACGCCGCGGCGCGCCGCCGAGTTGGATAACTTGTCTCTCTTTCTCTCTCTCTCTATCTCTCTCTCTTCTGCGGGCAAAAGGAAAAGTGGCTAACCTACAAACCTCCGCGCGCGAAACCATCGCCACAGCCGCCGCGAGCCGCGGTGGACGACGAGGTTTTCCTTTCGTTTTGTCTACTGTTATGTAGTATATATAGAGGAGATATATCGGCTGCTTCTACGTAGAAGCCAGCGAATCGGTATTATATTGGCGGTTTTCGATTATTATTATTATTATTATTATTATTATATCAGATAATGGAATTCAAAGATTTACATGTAAAACAAAATATAGAGAAAGAAAATAAATGAATTGATCATCAAGGATCTTGATATATACGTGTCTCTCCATAGAGCTGCGCCATTACTTTACTTCTCTTTTGGCGCCTACGGGGCCGCAGACGACGACGACGACAGCGACGACGACGGGAGAGAGATAGTCCGGGACTTACGACTCGACATAACTGGGTTTCGCTGGTCGTCCCGCGAGTCACGCCGCGCGCGGCCGAGAGTAAGAGCGCCGCCTTACTT
>UCQR01001231.1:0-14956 GCA_900474235.1 Cecidostiba semifascia
ACTATAAGTACTATTCATCAGAATCACACGCAAAAAACATTATTTTTCGTTCACTTAATAGCGTTCTCATAATTTTCCTATTTCCAGAATGTTACACCCGAAAGTTCGGACCGCAAGGCTACGGATACGGAATTGGAGCCGGAGTTTTGCAGACCCCCTTGTAGGGGCTTTATCGCGACTACCAAGTGAATTAAACTTTTTGCTTTGATGTGGGCGATTAAATTTTTATATTCAAGCTTACTCGACAGTGATGGTTCGATATGGGTTCACGTATACTTGAGATTTTGTAGTGAAAAATTCGTGCTACAAGAGAAATTGAAATAAAAATATAAATTATAAGATAACTGGAAATATATAAGGAATATAAACGCTCAGATCCTTAACCGGATCTTCCTCGAAGCAGCAGCATCATGACGAGTTTAAATCTGGAAATAAACATTTTTATTGACGTCATCAAAAGCAATATAATAAGCGATAAGAGTTCGGCAACCCTCCGGTGAGTCTCGCTCTCAAGTATATAAGCCAATCGGAGCAATGAAAACCGGCCGGTACTACTCTTTTAACGCGTATACACACTCACTCTTCCCATCGGAAAAAAAATAATGATCGCACAGCAGCAGCAGCAGCAGCAGCAGCAGCAGCAGCAGTGGCAGTGTTGGAAGAAAAGAGCGTAGAAAGAGATTATAGTCAGACTCGGCCATCAGAGCCGGGGTTATGGCCACTCAAACATCCATTAAAACTCTTGCGCGGCGAAAGGCCGATGCGAATACAGGTCTCCACCTCCGACTTTAAAATACTGCAGCTGTGATGTGTGTGCGTATAAGTATATAAGAGAGAAAGACGCGGGTGTTGGTGTATACGCACGCGAATATAAGGGGTAGCTAGATAGGGAGAGCTTAGAAAATGGCCGACACCGGCGAAAGGAGTAGTATAGTGTGTATATATACAGGGATGAAGAGAGGGAATTGAATGGGAAGAGAGAGAAAACGATTTAAGCTCTTATTGGAAAAGGTTGAGGAGGAACGGATTGCGCGAGAGGGATGTTGGCTGTATAGGGAGAGGAAAGGATATTATATATCGCGAATTTCTGAGTGGCGGATGATGAGGGTTTATATAGTTTTGGTCGGAGGCCATCAGTGTGATGGGTGTCGATGGTGTAGAGTTATAAAAAAAGGGATATTACGCTTGTTGTGATGATGGCGTTGATGTGAATGCTTGGATAATATATATGTGATGCGCTAAGAATACGAGAAATTTTTTTAATGAAATAACTCGTGTGTAAAGGCGAATTAGGCTCTGTATTTTGGTATCATCGAACAGTATTATGGTACACAAACTGGATAGAATGTAATTTTTTTTTTTGCTAAATTTTCATGATATTTCATGTTCTCGATTGTTTATTGAATTGGTAATTATAATACGCGTTCTGTGTATTTATATAAAAATTTAAGTTTTCTTTCAACTTTATTACACTCATATGCAGTTAAAGATATTCTAATCACAATTTCATGAACATTAAGTGCGGTTAAAAAAGAGAAAAACGATGCGAGAGCAAATTATATGCAATTAGATTCGCTTGTAAAGCTATACACGAAGCGAATAAAAACGGCTCAGATATAAAGAAGTGCAGAAGAAAATAATCGCGCAGAGGAATAAGTCTCGAGATAAATATAAAGATGCAGGAGATATATATACAAGGGATGAATTGAAATGGAGAACGGAAAAAGGAAGGCAGCTGCAGGAGCCGAGGGAGAACTAGAAGAACTATAGTGGAAATGAGAGCGCGCAAAAGAAGAGAGAAAGCAGGAGAGGAAAGGAGAGGAGGAGAAATAAAGAAAAGTAAGCGAGCGGTTGGTTTATTGAGTCCCTCTCTCTCTCTCTCTCTCTCTCTCTCTCTCTCTCGGAAGCGTAACGGGGGCGGCCCGGGACGTTTATATAGCTTTCAAGCGCAGGAGCTTAATCTAATTTCAAATATAAATCTGCCGCTCCATTCTCTCCCTGCAGGCTCTCGCGGCCGTCTCTTTCCACCTCCTCCTCCTTCTCCTCCTCCTTTGTACAAGGCAGCGCGCGCAGAGGCGACTTTTATCGTATGATATACCGGGCCGGGCTACGAATAATCTCTCTGCCCTTTTCGCGTAATACAACGGCGCCGAGAGAGCTCGGGACAAACGAGCTTGCAGAAGCTCTCTGAAAGCTAACGCCGAGGTATATAAAAGAAGAGAGAGAGAGAGAGAGAGAGACGCTCTATTAGTCGAAGGAATCATATGAGCAACAAAAAAATTGTCAATTTTCGTTTCTTGTATATGTGCAGAAAATGCATTTATCGCTAGTTTTGAATGCGTAATGTATATATATTCTTTTCAATAGATGACAAACATCAGAATAACGGAAGTAGGCGCGGATGCTTTATAGACGAATTTTAAAATCGTGAAATAAATTTTTGTATGAATCTCAGCAAAAACTATATAACTTGTGCAAATAGACCAAAGTTTTGAAACTGCACTTTGTTCCATACCTATATCGAATCAACTCTGTTGCGTCCAAGACAAACGTAGGATATAATTATATCAGTACAAAGATTTGTAGCAAATCCGAGAGGAGTGACGATTTTTATTAGGCAATGAACTTTCGAGTTTGTGAAATGAGAAATGAAAAAAAAAGAATAAAAAATAAATAAAAAAATTGTATTATGCTATAGGAAGGCACAGTTGTGTAATCCATATTGTCTTTGAATGAGAAATAATAATGAGAAAAATAGTCAAATATACATTATTTAGAAGGAAAAGACATTACTTTAGACAATACTAATATTCCACTGTTATATCTTGGTATTCTGTTTACTCGTATATGTAGATATATTGTTAAGACATATATTTGCTGAAAAGGAACTAGCGATATGGAAAATTTTAAATATATTTATGTGAATTATACCTACATATTTAAACTCTTTATAACGGCATTAGATATTTATAATAAATATAATAATAAAAATTGTACTTATAAAAACAATCCATATTATATTTAGCGGGTATTATTTATAACCAATGTATAGTTATTGTTTATGTACATGTGAAACTGGTGGCAATAACATTAATCGTTTCTTCAGTCTAGGTGACAGTACGTCTGATACAAAGACTAATATGTAAGTAATTGTGTTTTATTTGTCTGTAAATATAATACATACCTCTTAAAAGGTAGCCACTTTTAAAGATATAAAGTCTTCGAATAAATTTCAATGATAAAGTAATACGTCTTTTGAAGGGTCGTAACGGGTATACGTTTACTGAATGAAGGTAACGTACTTTACATTCAAATAAAACAAGGTGAACTCGGGGCCAACGATACCATAGTTAGTCCAACAACTTGGAAACAAATAAGTAAGTTGGATGTGAATAAAAAAGTGAGCAAACTCAATACAGTGAGTATTAAAATAGTTGAGCTATTACTTGCGAGATTGAGATACTTGATTTTGTTACGATGAAAGCTATTTTTTTAGATCAATGTTTATAATATCTCATCGGAACAAAAAATACTATTTATTTAGACGACGTTGAACCGCAACCTTTAGTACCCGGAGAGTACGAAGTTGTTACTGGTTTGAGATTTAAAAAAGTTAATGCTACTCTGAAATTGGAATAAGTACAAAGAAGGGCATTTAATTATACTACTGGTCAGCTAATCGGCAGACCATATTGGGACTCTAACAATGCTTCTGAAATCAGGTATAATTAAATTTTTAATAAAGTCACTAGGTGATTAAATAACGATTGAAAACTCAACTAATAAACAAAACTATTTTGAATACTATAAGCTAGAGATACCAGATAGAATAATACATAAATATGTTTTCGGTCGATCTGAGGATTCATGATTTATATATAAACCGGATATTAACATTAACATAAAAGCATGCATTTGATTTGTTTGGGGTTTTATTTTAAACGAGTACGTGGTTTATATTATATTAAGTTGTATTAATCTATAAATTTTGTTATAGTACTCAATTGGAAATGAAGGAAGCTTCGGTTCCAACTCCAGGAAGAAACAATCTTCAAAACACGATTCCTTTCATAGATATTCAGCCTATCGAAACAGAACCACCAATGCCTTTATCCGGAGCAGGTTTATTTCACAGAGCTGGCGGTGATTCCGGAGGTTTCTTATAGCTTTAAAACTGATGCATTATGATTATACTCCACATCTCGTTGAAGATTAAAATACAATGATGATTATTGTTACTTTCTTGTAAATACATATTGTTAAATAATGTAAATAATACCGGCAAAGATTTATTTTTTGTACGTATGATGATAATGGAGTAATAAAACAAAAGCATGAGTGCGCGTATTAGAAGACTAAAATAACAATTTTTTACAATCGAATTCCCTTTTCGAACATAAAATGTTCAGACTGTCTGTGTCGTTTGCATATCACTGGGAAAATTGTTAAATTCACAAAAATAAAAACAATGACAAAGCTTCGCAACAAAAAAAAAATATAAAAACGGAGGTTTGCCGAAATGGTGAAAAAACAATCGCGTTGTAAATGCTGTAGGAAAATCGAAATAACAAAACTATATGGATAGGTAACCGGGTTCAGTGGAAACGTGCGAAACTGCAACCGAAGCGCAGCGATAGACAGGTAAACGGAGTAAGCGAAAAAGGGGGTACAGGTATACATATACACGAATAGAGAGCGGAGATGAAGCCGCGAGGGCGACAGTGGAATTGAAAAATAGTGCCTAGGGCTCGCGCGTCGCTCACAGTGACGAGCTGCTAACAGCCAATGTAACGCATGAATTAACGAAATAATTGATTTCATACCTATATCTATGTATTGCGAATGCTAGATTCTATAATGATTAATCAGTACAATT
Organism: Cecidostiba semifascia; assembly: GCA_900474235.1. NCBI lineage: Eukaryota > Metazoa > Arthropoda > Insecta > Hymenoptera > Pteromalidae > Cecidostiba > Cecidostiba semifascia. The sequence goes on from UCQR01001231.1 coordinate 4,877, forward strand.
TACTTCCGAAATTTGAGTATATATTGCAAAAACTAAACTAAAAACTGAAAACTAAAAACTAACTAAACTAAAAGAACCTGACTTAAATAATAATATATAAATATAAATAACTCATATCGAAGAAAGCCTTCCAGATGATCCCCCTAATCTATGTAATATGTGTATTCGGCTTGTTATACATATTTCAAAATTCAATTAACTTATCCAGATATTTATTGGAGGTTTCAAAGCGTGTATAAACAGGAGAGTTAGTTATTGATCGCGCGTTTAGATGGGAATTTAACGAACGGTAAATTGAGATAGCTATAATACATGAATCGGATTGTTTCTGATGGATATAACGCTGCTTTTTAATTATAATAATAATTTTGTGTTTTCTTTCAAATACCTATACAGTTTTACAATTTATGTGAATATAGAGCGGCTCTATTCGTTTCTGTTGGTAATTCAATGAAATTCAATAATTATTTTAACAGACAGCCAAACTCGCACTATTTTCTATACAAAATGTACTTTTAAAATAATATCTAGCTCAAAACAATTTTTTTTCAAAGATTCAGAACACTATGTTTTAACGATGTTCGAATACTTACCGCAACGCCCCTCGCCGCGTCTCCCTAATATATAATACGATACAATATTTTCCCTATATAGTACACAGAAAAAAAGGGAAGCACCTTTGCCTATGAGAAACATTGCGCGATCCCAGTTCGCGCGCTTTAAAATTAATATCTCTCATTTGTCCGCGCTTTATATGTTTCCAGTTATGCTCGTGCAGTCAGTCAACTCAGGGAGGGAGGGATATATGGCCGCGTCGTTGAAAACGCCCCTCGAGCGCTGTCACAACATGCCTTTTCTGCGTCGGGGCACGACAATGTATTGATAGATCCTCATAAATTAGAGACTCGTCGTATATATGTAGTAGAGACGAGCACAGGTAGCTCGTACGCGATGCTATTACGTTTTTCATGTGTAGATGTGGTGATCAGAGTGGTCGTGTCGTTTCGAGTTTATTTGCATGGACTTATACCTGAATATAGGTAACTTGTTTACGGAATACGGATCGTGATTCTTAGGTGCTCATTATGTATGTTTGTTGTAGTTTAACGTATATATTGCATTCCAGATACTTCACCTATATTAGTGTGTAAATCATAAAATTATAAGACTGTTGTTTGGAGGATTTGTTTGAAAGAATTTTTTAAAATGATTTAGCTATAAATAAAAATTGTTAACAATGCATATAGTATGGAAAATAATTTGTCACAATCGTGAATCTTTCGCGGTATCACAAATAAGGCGTTTATATGAGTATACGAACGAATAATAAAGTCTATTGACAATAATACAAAAAAATCTATTTTACCATGTTTCTTATAGTAGAAATATTTCCTTATTATAAAACAGTAATACCTTATATGTATATAGCAAAGTTTAAATGTCGTACATATCCTAAATCCCATATAATTCACAGCATTTACCAGTTTTTTTTTATCTCATTTGTAATATAAAAGCAAAACTATAATTTATGAACTAAAGAGCATGAAAGCAAAACGCTTTGAAAGTTAATACGGCTTATAGACCCAAACTCGGAGCTCATTAAATAACAGAGATAAACAAGGACACACACAATAAGCTAAGCTGGAAAATCCGAAATATCGCAGCATGAAATATACATCCCTTTATATAACAATCCTAAATACATCTGCACCACGCGTTGCGATCCGGATACATATAATCATGAAAAACTGCCCCTCATCAATCACATCATGCGATCCACAGAGAGGGAATGAAGCTAAAAAAAAACTATTCCATCGTTGATAGTGATTCCGCCCTCGAAACGGGTTGCCCTCGCCTATATGTATACGTATAATATAAGCTCATATACTCACCGGCCGAAGATGCGCCTTATATACGCTCGTATATAATCGCATTCGACATCGAAGCGCGACTGCGGACACCGTGGATAATCGCTGTGACCAAAAGCTATTTTGAGTGAGAGAGAGAATCGGAGAGAGAGAGAGAGACAACCCCCGCCGACGAAATGCATTTAGGGCGCGCAAAAGGGGTGTTCATTGTTTGAAGCCGCGAGCGTGTCGCGCTCCCCCTCGAGCCTCCCAAATGAGGCTTGTCGAATCGCCAAGTATTTAGCGCTAGAGCGTTGCGCGTGCGTGTGCCCCGCGCGACGAATATGCAAAGCATATGGATGTGATTTAAGGTTGCGCGACTGCTGGAGGATATGCAATGAGAGAGAGAGAGAGAGAGAGAGAGAGAGAGAGAGAGAAAGAGAGAGATATTGATAAATTGAGCTTCTCTGGATTTGCTCTATACTCTGGCTAATGATCGTTTTATTGCTGTTACTGAATGGGAGAGTATTCCGCGGTATCTTCTCGTATACAATAGTTAATTAAAAGTATAAAATACGTGGAGTTATCGTTATGATTTTTTATATATTTATCATTTTCATCTTTACGAATGATTGTCGAATTTCATAAAGAAGAAGTTCTCATATTGTCTCTCAGTACAATAGTGCACTTAATGGAAATTTTTTGAATAGCCTTGGATATAATATTTAGCGTATAGTATTGCGAGTGAACACCTGCTGTGATGTAAAGCCTGTTGTGAAATTAAATTATCAATATTTTTTTTGTCAACATTTTTGAAACGTATAATATAAAAGAAAACTTCGTGTTGGATAAATTATGCACGTTGTGTGAGACTGAACAGTCAACAAAATTGGATAGTGTGCATTCGCACATATGAAAACTATATAATCAGAGCTCTACAGAGACCTCTGGTTATGCGCGTATGCGCAAACAAAAAGGCGTTTTTTTTGGTATACCCGTATATATATATATATATATATAGATATATCAATAGCAGTATAGAATATATTATCATTACCCTTGATAGCTAGAAGACTCATTTATACGAGTTACGGTAAAAGTGAGTGGCTTCTGACACAACGTGCATGTGACATGCAATCAGGACTACCTATGTGGTTATGATGATTCATTTATCGTAAGGTGATTCCTAAATTATAGCTTTTGATACGCGTAAATAGAGATAAGAAAGTTATTACAGTATAGACAGCATGTTTTTGTTTAATGTTTAAGGAAAAATAATTCAAGGATGAAAGAAAGGAAGAACGACGAGTGATATAATATAGGACTACACACAGGGTGCGTATTAGGTACATGTTTACTTTGCGTGCTCGACCGAAAAGGTAATCAATATACGTGATGCAAATGAAATGTACAGCTTGCTCTCATATAGTCGTTAGAAATTCTAGCATTTGTGTGCTGTGTGCTCCATCACATATACGATATGTGTGTAACGAGCGTAATTATTGAGATTTAAGAAAAACAATCTGGTGATGATTAATGAATGTAGATTGCTCTTCTGAATTAATCAACAAGTATGTTAAAAAAAAGAAATTTTTCAATGCTCTAAAGGATTAGAAAATAAATTTGGTAATCGAGCGAAAATTCGAAAAATTTCAACTCCAAAATAACTTGATTCTCAAAATTTTCGAATTTTCGCTCGACATCCAAATTTTAGCGTGCCTATAATTTATATTATCTGTATTATTTAAAGCGCTAAAAAATGGTTTATTTTTGACCCAATTTTTAAAATAAGATTTGATATTTGTTGAAACTCTTTTGTTTTACATCATCAGATTAAAAAAAAACTCGTTACATTAAACTATTCCTTTTTCGCGTATATCAAGTCGCATCTCATATAATCAACGCATCATCGGGTATCCAGCAAACGTCAAGTCACAGCCGTGCGCGTTACTAACGCAATCATCAAACGCTTCTTCATCCTTTGCCTGCTGGATGTTCACAAACGCGTAACCATCAGAGGCCTGCGATACTCTCGCACGCGCGTTATAGTCTTCCTCCCTCTCGTTGGAGCCTCGAGCTTTGCATCAGCGATAATGGCGAAGGATGTAATTAATCGTCCGTGCTCGGAGTGAGAGAGCTGCGAGACTAATTAGCGCGGAGAACACGCGAGTTCACTACTGATAAGCGATATCGTTATATATAGAGGACTCGATGATCAAAGAGGGCTTTATATATCGCTGCAGCTGATGCCGGCGTCACTTCGCGGCTCCCTGATGTCGAGAGAGACTCGAGTTTCGTATACCTGTACCTTACACACACGTATATGGTATATTATAGCGGTATGGGATGTTTAAGCTTGAGGCATGTAATTTAAAAAAAATAGCAAAAATTTTATACACTTAGATAATGTAATTTCTCTGCACGCGTATACGCGCGGACGAACGATATATGATTCGATGTTTGGCCTCTAAATAGTCGTAAAATACTTTAATGACCTGTTTAATGATCGATGATAGACCACCGACGGGGAGGCCTATAAAGCTGACGTAAATGGGAGTGCAAGTATAAAATGTTGAATTTACGATTCCAAATCGATGGGATTTTTATTATTTCCTCATGGCGCGCGCTCGAAAGATCGGATGAATGAAAACGTATAGTTTATGTGACGGATATGGGCTTTAGATTAGGTCAGGTACGAATCCGAGCGTTGGAAAGGTATAATACACGAATCTACCCTCTTTCTCGTGTACAGCACATATAAGCCTATATGTATCGCACAAAAAATGAAGTGTTTTAAAAGATATATAGCCGTGTACTAAATATTTGTGTGCGTAACGTAAAATATAATGCAAGAAAAATTATCGGGCGTATATACTGATGCTGCTGCTGATTAAACAAGCAATTTCGAGCCCGTCAATCCTCTGTGAATTTTTCATATTCCAAAATGTCCGAGCCTTTTGGAATATGCGAAATTTCACCGATATGTAAAGCGTGCGCGCGTCAGACCGTGCTGTGCTTATATACAATCAAAGCGATATTAATCGAAAAACGCGCGAGAGAATCGATGCGCGCGCGCGCGGCCGTCAAAGAGTTTAACAGCTAAATAATGAGACGGATTCGTTATAATCGTTTGAACGCGTTCGCCGGCTGTATGTATACATGAAAAAAAAAAAGCGCGAGGGGGTGGCGCGACGAACAGGAAATAAAAAAAAGAGCCGGTAATTTGCGAGAGCGTGCACGTACACACACAGAACATCGAGCACCGCTGCAGTGCACATGTCGACGATCTGTCTGGTAGCCGAGTCATTTGGTAGTTGTCAAAATGTTGAAATGCGCTTTTACGAGTATTTGAAATGCTCTTGCAGAGTAGAGAGGGCAGGCGACTTTATGCACACGAGTGTATATATTTTATATAGGATATGCGCTGGCGAAAAGGGGTACGAGTATATACGCCTGTGTTGCCGAGAGTCCAAGCGCCGGAAGAGGGAAAATATGATGCACTATAAATAAGATGAATGTATCGTCGCCGCGAGAGAGAGAGAGAGAGAGAGAGAGAGAGAGCTGTGTGCTGGAAAAACTCTTGAGATTGTCATTTTCAGGCCGGGCTTTTTAAAAATCGTTATATTAGATACGTTTTCAGTCATTCTATATAATACGGTATTTAAAAAGAAAATGGTATACATCTGGATGCATCGATAATGGCACACAAGAGCAGAGTGTGAAAAAAGAAAGAAGACAAAAGTACTAAGAGGCCCAGAGAAAGGATAATTCGTTCGAATATATAAGGGGCTGTCGCGTCGAAAAGGGTTGAGAGACGTGTATAGCGAGCGAAGCGTGCGAGACCAACACACAGTAGAGAACGAGAGAGAAATAAAATAAAATCAGAACAGTGTCACACGCGCCTGCTTGCATGATAAATGTAGCGATTTAAAATCGAAATTTCTCTTTCGTGTGCGCATATAGATATATATATGTATACATGCAATGTGTATATGATGTACGCGCGAAAGAGAGCGCGTCCCGACGTTTGACTAATGGTTTCGCATTAACTATATCGGGGCATTATATGGAAGGCCGCGCTGAAAATTTGAAAAATACATTCGCCTCGACAAGAGATTAATAATATTTCCTGGCTGTCTCGCTTTCGCGCGTGCTATACTCGCGATTAAAACATGTCGCGCGCGCCTAATGGCGTAATCTTCTCGTTTCAATACGCAAGCGTGGTTATGATTTTTTCCAGCGGATTTCGGGAAACGAGTGTATTTTTCATCGTCTCTCGCTCGTTCACAGCGGACCGTCGTTGTCAAACCGAAAAACGCTTTTTAAATGGACTCGTGTATACGTACGAGCAATAAAGCTGGGGTATAGATCGATATTCAAATGAGTGATGGGTTTATATACGCGGATATATTAAATAATGACGGAGGACGACTGCGCGCAATATTATATTATAGTGGATATTGCAAACTGTTATTATTTTATAATATATAAGCGAGCATTATGAGTGACGAGACGTTTTTAAAAAAAATTTAATTAGAGAGAGTATACAATTCGTCTGTAATTCTTTCGATCTATAATCTGGTCGGAACAATATATAAGAAAACTGCATTTAAACACCAGAGAATAATACTTTATCTTCTTGCCCAGAAAACTGCCTCAGGACCTAAGTACACCTCAGACCAGCTAGTAAAGCGCTTAACCCTTATATATACAGAATACACTCACTCGAGGCTGCGAAAAGCGCATGTATATAATACAAGACACACGGATGCGCTCTAGACCAGCCGAACGAGACAAAACTGGTTGACACCTATATATGCAGGCACGGGGATATAATGCCGTACGCATTGTCGCGTCTTTTTTCTCGGTGCTTTACCGAGCGTAAAATACCGGCCATAATGGGGCTGGCTCTCTGCGTCACTCCTTTACAATATATGATCATCCCCCGGGAGAGTTGAAAAGTAGAAAAAGGGCCCGCGGGGCTCTGCAGAGATCTGTCATCATACACTTTTCGGCGCCTGCATGATTGATCGTCTCTTGCTTCTTCCTTTTTTTTTCTCGAGCGCATCCAGCTCTCGCTGGATTTCTTGAGTAAAAATGGCATTGCGTTGTTGAATGCATTTTCTACGGCCTGATGCTGTATATAGGGAAGTTTTTTTTTTTTTGCGGGATTATTAATGTCTTTGTTCGAGTGGTACTTGGGTAATTATGAGCTACTGGGGCTTGTGTGAGGGGCTTTTAGCGCATTGGATAGATCGCGCGAGTATAGTGATTTATCACGGCGATAAGTAAGGGTTGTCAGGACCTATGTGCGCTGCCGTTGAGGAAATGGTCCAATAAGCATCAGGATAATTATCGATTTGAGTAGTTTATGTTTTTCTATTATTTTTTGTTTTTATCGCGTTAAAAATTGCCATAAAACTAATTCATTCGTTGAAAAACAGTCGACAAGTATCAAATTATCAGGACGCGAATTTCAAAATACAGCTATATAGTTATAACCAACGACCGAAACGTAGCTAATAATAGCAATTTTCATCTCAGTAGTCGCAGCCGCCTAATACTCTCGTAGGGGGCGTTGAAATATCACGGAATATTAAATCCGCTGCAGCGACGAGTCGAAAAGTTTCTACGTTCCTCGGGACATCCCTCTCGGCGATGAGATGAGAGCAAGAGGGAGAGAGTATATGTATATAGAGTGAATGAAGGCCACGCGCGCGAGCGACCGAATGATAATCTCCGGAGCGTTTTCTTTCATTTCGCTTTATTATCATATTATTAAAAAATCCGGCGCGCGCGCGCGCGCGCGAAGCGTTATTAAAGTCAGGCTGGCCGGTCGCGTATCTGCTGGCGCATGGCTCGATCTAATGATATTAAGCGCGAATAAACGCCGGTGGTGGTGGTGGTGGTAGTGCCAAGGGGCGGGACACAGTATATACTGTGATGTCGATCTGCGTCTGCGCGCTTGGAAGGCTATAAAGTGGATGTGATCAGAGAGGCCGCCGCGTGGTCGAGAACCCCGTGGTGAAACAGTCACAATTGTGATTCCGAGTTATTTGACGATTTTTATAATGCGATCGGATAGTATATACTATGTGCCAAATTGAAGAGGGAAAAGACCGGTTCAAAACTGTTTATCTTTGCAGTTAGTCTCTAGATTTCACGTTAAACGTCGCTATGAACTAATGTACCATCATCAAATTCATTATTAAAATACGCATACGATTCATAGAAAATGACAATTTATCTCTAAAACACATGCAACAATAAAGTATTGCCAACATATTTATTCCGACAACTAAATACAAAACAAAAAAAAAATTCACGAGTACTCGAACTACTACTCCACCAACGCGCACTCGCGCCTATACCGATTTTTCTTCCCCGACGCAATAATATACCAGGTGCGTTTGGCATTTAGCGCAGGGCTGCAGCCAGCGGCGGCGGCGGCGGCAGCAGCAGCAGGATAGAGCGAGAAGGCATCGTTTTCTCTCTTCGATACAGCAACGAGCATAACGAATCGGCATCGTTAGCCCCGTCGTAATACACGACTATACTCCGCGTCGTGTCACCCTCGCCATCATTCGTATATATGCGCGCACATGAGATCGGAAGCTGCAAGTCGTACATATATACAGTCATTAAAAATCGTTTCCCTCTCCGAGACGTCTTTATATTATTACCGAGTCGTCGCTGCTTTAATCGCTCTTATTGTCGCTCTGCAGCGCGTTATTTCTATGTGAGAGAGGATGAGACGGATAGAACACGTCCTTTTCGGCATCGAGAGCGCTTTAACGAGGATCTCTACGGCAGTAACAGCGGTCTATATGAGTTGCAGTTGCGCGCGGCGTGTGTTCTGACGCAACGAGACGAATAATACGTTGTAACGCGTCGCAATGACGGATCGATTTTTGCTTGAAAACTGGAACGAACGGCTGAGAGATGATGGATCGTTTTGGATGTATCTATTTGTGGATTTTCTCCAACAATTTGCGATCGTACGGCGAATATGGTTTTTTTGTTGTTATATTATATTGTAGGGGAGAGTGGGGCGATTTGATGCGCGAGCTATACTATCGTCAAATGCAATTTGTTGAAATTTAAATAACCAGTATTTATTATAGATACGTAATAATAAATATATATTGTTCTGCTTACTGAAAGCATATTTACCATATTTTCATAAGAAGTTTCGTAAATATCAACCGACAACATTTACAAGTAAAATGCTGTATTATTTCTCTCGCAACGCAGCTCTCAAACAAGTCAGTTAGTATAGACGTATATATAGAATCAAACACTCCTGGCATCACCGCCGAATTCGCGCAGATCAAAAGTTATATCGTCGTCGCGGCCTCACGCAGCGACGACAAGCGTCAAATCGTCGCGTCAGGGGCTATGTGACAAATCATCAATCACGGTGCGATCGAGCCTCGAGCACTTCCGATCATATATACAGACACGTAAAACTTTTACCATGAGCCCGGATACAGACGACCACACGTATGAAAAAAAAATTCTCTCCGTTTATTGCCCTACCTATACGAATTCCGTCATACATACGAGTTGCTAAAACGTATAAGCAAAAATTCCCATGATTCGACGTGATGCGTGGAGACTTGCATCAGTCGTGTATATACCTATACTACTGACACTGGGATGCGCGACATCGAATGTATTGTGAGCAGCCGGAATGGTATGATCAAAAATTACTAGTCACTTAGTCTCTCCTGAACGAAACCGTGACTTTTATACTTGTCTCGAGTCTTCTGAATCTTTTGAGCATTCTTGCATGGAAATTAGTGTATGGAGGTATTATTGTGTTCGTTTTTATAGGGTGATTAATGACGGAAGTGCTTTTGTTAGACGGGCGTGAATTGTGATGAATTGAGAGGGGACAAATGTAATTTGTCGAAACGATTTTATGAAATCATCGTCTTTAACGGAAGTAGTCGGATTGCGTAATAATATTGGGATTCTACTTTGTATTTTCGTATACTCGTTTGTTTCTTACATTATAATTAATGTTTACGATCAAGATGAAGTGAGAGTAAAAGGAGATTCCTTAATAATTCAGCGCGCAGTTTTGTGTAAAAGCTTTATTATTCATCAAATATACATATATATGTTTACTTATATTCATCTTCTTCGTTTAAGAAAGGTGTGATATCGTACGTAAACAATTTTAAAGCTAAAAATTCATTAGTTTCATTTCTGTAAATTAAACCAGCTC
>UCQR01001232.1:0-15347 GCA_900474235.1 Cecidostiba semifascia
CTCTCTCTCTCTCTCTCTCTCTCTCTCTCTCTCTCTCTCTCTCTCTCTCTCTCTCTCGGGAGGATACTATAAACCACGTACTTTTTTACGTTTTTCTTGCCAGATCGTGTTAAAAGAATCCATTTCTATTTAATTTAAAATGTTAAATTTTACATCGCGTTTTAACCTAAATTACATTAGCCTAAAATCGTACTACTCCAAGTGTAAAAGACTCTGCCATATAGTTTGTCAAATCCTGACGTCGATCCCTAAACATCGAGTCTCGTCAGGCTAAAGCTTCTCCGTCGAAAATCAGACAGGTTGAAACTTCCGGCTAAGGACTTGATGCATCTTAGCCCGAACTTAGCGTGTGATGTCAAAGTTAAGCTAATTATAGCCGTCGGGCCCCAAAATGAGCCTCGTTGGCTCCTCCTCTGATGATGCTTCTCTTCTCACTTCTCTCTCTCTCTCTCTCACTGCTACACCTAAATCTCTTTTTGCTAGTTTCATTGCTGTCGGCTTAAATCTGTTTCTAGTTTAATTGCTATAGAAGCTAGAGGAAGCTAAAGTTTGTGGATCTTTCGGGCGTTTTGTGCAGCGGCAAAAGGACTATTGTTGTGAGAAGCATTTAGCATAAGCGAAACCTACTTTATACATGTAACTTTGAATAATTTACATTAATTGGGATAATTTGCTATAATTTATGAGTCAACACGTTAGGAAAGAAAAAAGAGCAATTTAAGATCAGATGCAAAATGTATCATCAAATCTTAATTAACAACCGAACCTGCACCAGCACACTACAAAACTCGACAATTCGCACCTTGTCTATAAAATTCACATCTCCCACATTAAGAACTCAATGTTAGCCATAAAAGTACCCCCACACCCTGACTACAATAAATCCTCCTGGAATACCGTCAACTCACTGCGCTATTTTTCTCCTCCCAGAGCATAAATAAACTAAATTCCCAGTCCTATACACCTCCTACTCGAAAAGACTCGACACTACGATAGATATATCGCCTGACCCGGGGACGAGCAGTATATACATACAGAGACGAAGACAGCAGTATAGCTTCCAGGTCACTAGGTCAACCCTTTCATCGATCCAGCAGCTACCCCCGCGGCTGCGAAAATTATTCCCCGGATCCGCGGTGTGTATATGTGTGTGTGTATGTGTACTGCCTCGAATATTTCGCTCAGCCCGACCCCGGCGACCTCGTTCTCGCCGAGGCTGATTAGTGGACGAGTGTACTATAAATTATAAGCCCGGCTGTAGAGGAGTAGCTGTTGATGCGAAGCTTGATGTGCGGGCTCTCGAGGTTTTGGAGATAGTTCTATATATCCCCAATATGTAATTTGGGGAACGTGGCTGTGAACGTGGCAGCACACGCGCTGATACAATTGTCCTTCGGTGTGATGACTTTTCGTCTTGAGTTTGTTGTAGGTCGTTAAATTTTAGAGGGCAGGATTTTGGTTGTTTGAATTGTGGGAATATATTTTCTATACATCAAGAAAAATAAAAACTGGATAACTCAGGCAGTTATATGGTATGAGCGGTACAAGCATCAGCTGGTCCAAGAAGGCAATTTTGACATGGATGGTATACCTCTATATAGGTATTATATATTCTTGTGCGCAAATAATTGTGACGATGGAAATGGAAAAGTGATCTTTTTTCTCTGTTTGAAAATAAACAACAAACATCATCCCTCGCAGACACGACACACCTTAAAAAAAAATCTCTCCGCACTTTATTAAATAAACCGACAGCAGCAGCTATACTAGCAGACGAAGAACTTTTCAAGAATTTCCCAGGGCGTTGAATTTTTCGTATATCTATATATTATAATGTATAGGTATATACGTATATACGCTTGGTGGCAGCCTTATCTGGAAAATTTAGAGACCGCGCGCTTTCTAGGCCAGTAGGTCGGGGCTCCTATTATCGACCAAACACTCCGCCGCCCACCGCTCCCGCACCGAAAATTTTTCTGGAACCTTCTACAGCACCAGCATGCGCGCGATTGAACTTTATTTTTCCCGCTTCGTTTCATTCGTCGCTTGTGTATACCTACTTACCTTTATATACTTTTTTTTTTCTTCCTCTGCAGCAGAGAAATTTATTATTATTTCTGCATCAGTAGGTGATGCAGCTCTTCTTGTTGCCAGGCGGAGCTTTAAAGTCGAGCTTGCAGCTAAATACTGGGATTACGATGAAATATGTCTTTTTTATTATTCGGAATCGATTCGGTAGTCGATTCATGCACAAAATCGCAATTAAACATCCGAGAGCACTCGAGGATTGATTTTTTTTTCACTTATACAGATGAATTTTATGACGACGCTCCAGAATTCAACTTATCCTATAACTGGAGTATGAAACTATAGACTGCGACCCGAGATGAATTATCGCCGATATAGGTCACGACCTACTTCTGTCTCGTTTTGCGTTGACCCCAAATCATCTGAAAGTTCGAAGCCGAAACTGACCTGATGCCGTATAAACCTCTGATCGAGGCTTATACACATCGCGGAATTAATATCCCAACGCGCGACGACGACTGCTTTCTGCTCGATCTATGTGGACATAGATTTCTAATTAAATTTTACACTCGAGGTATGTATCCGCAAACATTCATAGTTACATAATATCATCGCGTGTATGTATATTATTCAATGTGAGTATATGAAATGAAATAAAAAAAGAACATCATCACCAATGCACCTGATTATCCGTTAAAAGCGCTTTATACACGCAGTTTATACTCTGTACATAGAGTATCTCATTTGTAAAAGCCGTATTTGCGTTCCTGGTATAATATTAAATAAATACAGAAGTTATAGAACTGGAGCAAAAGTTCTTTTTCCACTTGCATAATAACGCATCCATGCACGAGCTTAATAAATCGTCCGTGTTATTTATATGCATATTTTGAAAAGAGCTTTTTTGCACCACTTTTTCTTCGGAGCCACTGTTTCAGTGGTTTTCATATAATTTATACACTCGTATATACGCACCAACGAGTCGTACAATTCAATAATGAATTGTATTTTTATCGTATTATTTTTTGTACACAGTTATATATTTGATGATCATTGTCAGTAAATAAGTAAGGGTGTATCAAAATACATCTCAATATATTATAATAAAAGTAGTAATTAAAAATCGCTCTCGACCCTCGGAATCCAAAATACCCCTAACGTGAGCGTGAATTTAACTCAAGATTCGTAGCTGCGAAACTGACCTTATTTCGCTCTTAGTCAGCCTTGCCTCAAATGGGTCACGAAGGAAACTCTAATTAAAAAAAAATACTTAATTACTCGCTGGCATAGAGAGAGAGAGAGAGAGAGGGAGAGAGAGAGAGAGAGAGAGAGAGAGAGAGAAGCCCGTCTAGGTGTGCTGTTAAGAAGCGAAAAAAAGAAACAAAATCGCGCATGAATTATAAAAAGGGTTTTGCTCGAATAATTTTCCCGAGCTTTTCGAGGTTCGAATTGATTTGGATATTAATTGCTGTTTCACAATCGTTATAGTCGTGTTTCAAGTATACACTTTGATGATTTTATCTCGATATGCTTCGAATAAGAAAACTAAGCCAATGAAAAAAATTATAAAATTAATAATAACAGTAGACAGTTATAGTATGAGCAGCCCAACAGAAAGCAGTTCTGTCATGGGTTGCTCACCGCTATATATGCACTGTGCCCGCCTTAAACTGATGAGGGTTACAGAAAAGTGTCTGTACGCCACCTGTCGTCGCTATAGCCAGTGAGCCCAAAACTGGTTTTTTTACGGCTACTACTATAGCTTGTCAATACTACGTCTGATTCCACATGCTTATATATACACACTGTCAGAATAGTGGATCATTTTCATCCGTGAATAACCGCAAACAAATCCATTTATTTCCCTCCCTAAATTTCTTATACTACATCATGAACTAATAAAAGCTCAACAAAAAGAAAAATGTTCCCAAGCTCATAATTCACGCATCACAATGTAGAATATTCCATCTGCGAAGCATCTCACAGTATATGTATTATATCCCATCTCCTTATCTATATCTCTCTCTTAGAAACACCACCTCACAATGGGTTAACTCAGAGCCGGATACATAGCTGCATAGCAGCAGCAGACTGTCAATCAAGCGCGAACTCCGTACAAAAGCTCTCTCTCGGGGGTAATGGATAAGAGCGCCGCATCGTAACCCGGTTTCTTCAACGACAATCGGGCTGCGTCGCGGTGTCTTCTCTGCTCATTTACCGCCTGCTGTAGCGCACTCTTTGTAGATGTGTATATACATATATAGGTATATGTGTATACGTGAAATTAGTCCACTGAGAGCTTTCTGAGACTACTTCTTCGCGCTGAGTTATCGTTTTAATTAAGGAGCTTTTGGTTTTTCAGCGCAGAGGGTTATACAGCTGCAGCGGTGTGCAGAGTCGCTTTTGTTTTGCTGCAGGATGAGCGCGAAATTGTGAAAGGAGTGTGAGAGTTTGGAGTTTTTCTTCTTAATGAATTTTTTGTTCCTCTAATACTGTGAGACTGGGGTTAATATATTAAAGCGTTTATTAAAATTCGGTACTATTCAAAATAGCGAACAAAAATAAACGTATATAATCGAATCAAAATAACCGTACAAATATCTCTTGAAAAAACAGAATATAACGAATACACAATTTAAAAGTCAACATCGCGAAAAGCTCAGTAGCGCAGACACACAGCAGAACACCAGCGGGAATAACAATCGCTTCGACACAATATTTTTCGTCTGGCCACAGCATAACAGCCGCAGCGCCTCGTCGGTTTTATTCAATCCCACGTCGTCCCTCTCTCATTATCTCGATCTCTCTCACTCTCTCACACAGACACACACACACACACACATACATACATACAGGGGGAGGAAACTGGAGTAAAACGCATGCGCACCAATATCCGTGCCAAGCTAGAATAATCCGATTCAACCGAGAGTCCGGAACTCTCCCTCTCCCCACAACCGAGCAACGATCTATATACGAAAGGGCCGCGCTCGTTGGATTTTAGGTCATAGTTAATTTACCATTTAGCCATTCGGCCCGGTTGTGGCCGACTTTTCGACTGTTATATACACGGGAGAGCTTTTTCACGCTTACGATGATGTTTCAATAAGTTTGGTATAAAATTATACCGGGAAATGATGATTGCTATGCGTGAGAAGGAGTTTTGATAGATATTTTCAATAGAGAGTAAGTATATTAGGTATATGGATTGTTTATTTGAAAGAGTATACAGCTTGAAATTTAATATTGAATGATGCGAGATGAGAGAACAGTCAACAGAGACGGATGGGGAATAATTTGTCAACGGGAACAATTACGGTGCGTGGGATCAAGAGGCATATCGAGCTGAGTGTCATCGAATGAAAAGCCGTAATTATCAAAGGGTTAATTTATTACTCGGGTTCATCAACGCGAGAATATGGTAACATAAACGCGTTCGACGAATTGATAAATTCAAATGAATAAATAACGAGCAGTTAATACATAAAAATCTGACTAATTTATCCCCCAACAAAGCTCGCAATATATTCAATAGTAGGTTAATGCAACGCCGCGAAAGCTCGCATAATAATCAGACTCCCTAGCGGCCACCGCAAATTCCCCTTGCGCATCATCCGCTGCAACTCTTTCTCTCGTCTAACTGAACATCTCGCGTCAAGTTTCGCGCCATTCAAAAGCTCGCATATACTCATTCAAACAAAATCAAAGCTCTTCTTCTCTCTCCCATACACACGCCACGAGAGCTTTCAAAGCTCATCCTCCTTTCATCCTTTCGCGCTGCTGCTGCGCACATAATTTTAAGGAACCTCCTTGAGAGAGAGAGAGAGAGAAAAAAAAGCTCCGAAGCATAGAGAGAAGAAAGAGAAGGATGATACCGCAGCCAGGCGTATAGGGGAGGGGCCGAGTAGTAGCAGCAGCAGCAACGGGGGCGCGAGTATTGATCCCGCGCGCGCGCGCCGGCCTGTGTGACACATTTACCAAAAGCGAGCTTGCAAGCTCTGCTCCACTTTCGTTCGAACGAGCGAAATGAATAAGCGTTAGCTAGCTGTGCAAAAAGAGCTGAGAGTGTATACCAGCGTTTTCGTTCCTGCGATGTATGTATAGCGAGCTTTTCTTTTTGAGAAGCCTGTGTTTGTTCGGGAAATTTCGATGATTGATTTTCGGCGGGCCGAGAGCTTTTGTTTGAAAGAAGACGCCGACCTCCGACGCGCGGGGTGTGTCGTATGGAGGAATTTGGGCCGAGAAGTGTGGGTGGAAATAAATGGGATTTTTGGAATCGTATATTCGAAAATATTTCACTGTATTATATAGTAGGTATGTTAATAAAAGTAAATAAAAGCTCACGTATAACAAGGACTCGCTATAATATTACAACAAGCTAACAACGAAAAAAAAAAATTATACTAGCCGTTTCATTAAAGCACAAAGGACAATCTCGTTTCGCAAAATGCTTTAGTCTACTCTTCCAGCGTTACGGCGATAAGCGGTGTGCGGACCTTATTAAAAAATTCCCCGACTAGTCGTGACTAAACGCCCACTGCTTCTTTTTTTTTTTTGAAATACGAGTGTTTAGCGTACATTAAATTTCTACAATTTCGAGCGATAGCATAGCTCAATTCATATATCTCTAATTGTTAGCGTAAGCTTCCAAAACACGCGTGAACCGTCTGAAAAGCTCGCGCGGTATATATATAAATAACTCCGCGCGCTATACAACTCTCGCAGTAAAATGCACGAGACAACGGCGTGAGAATACTGAAGAATGTTTGGCTTGTTTTAAAGAATAAGATTGTTCTGGAATTTCGACAATCTTGAGTTTCGAAATAAACGTAAATTCGAATACACGCTAAAAGCTTTATACAGAGAGTAGACTTGTATAGCTTGACGAAGCTCAGTAATATCACACAATTGCAGAGTGTCTGGTGTTAAGTATATGCTCTTATATACATACGCGATGGTTAATAATAACGATTACACGCGCCGAGCTTGATTATACGAGTACAGACATTAAAAGCGCTAAAATAATGACTTTCCAAATTATACACCTCGATTTTCCTCTGGATATACTTGATTTTTTTTCTCCACGAGAGCACAGCGTCATTAAGGCTATACCGGATCAATTTAGATTTTAGATATACGGTATATGAGATATAAGCCATCAGTATATACTTGTAATAACAGCAAATTCAGGAAGAAGTAATTTTTCAAAACACTTCCTAATTACTCCCAATACAGTTTCCACGTCTAGAAACAACACCATCTCTAAAAAAAAGAAAAATTCATCCATAATCCATCAGGGAAGCATTCACGGCTCGCAGCCGAAAAGCAATAACCCGCAACGCAGAGAGAGAGAGACCTCGAGCTTGCATTTCCATGCAGCTCCTATATACAGTACAGCAGCAGCAGCCGCACACCGCAGTGCAATGATTATCGTTTTCGCGGGAGGCTCCACCAGCAGCTCTGCGCGAGTTCCATACCAGCAGCCGCGGGAATGCTGCCAAATGGGTCAGAGCTAGCTGGGGATTCCCCTCTCTCTCTCTCTCTCTCCTGAATATACACACATATATATAATTTCCCACGAGAGAGATATGTATGTGTGTGGGTGTACATATACAGTATTGGTCCTCTCGACTCTCTGCAAGCTCTCTTCTTCTTTTCTCTCGGTGAGCTTTCTTGCAGTAGTGGAGTATAGTATACCGGACACGAAGGATAGTAGTAGCGGTAGTAGTAGTAGTAGTAGTACACACTATATATATACACATAGTGGTAGTAGATAGGGGGAGCTGAGAGCTGCACGAGAGGGCAGGCCAGTTTGATCAATACTCGCGGCAGCTCCGGCGCTGCTGCTGCTGCTGTCACCGCCCCAAGCAAAGCACTGCATGGTAACAGAGGGAAAACCGAGGCCTACATATTTTGCTCTGGGGAGAGGGAGAGACTTTGGCTTGATGGATGTATATGTAGGTGTGTGTGTGTTTTCTATGTGTCGGTGCAGAGAGACGTATAAAGGCGCAGCAATACTCTCTCCTTTGGCCTCTTGTGGGCCTAACTAGGCAACTACAGAGAGAGCTTGGAAACACCTGACGCGAGCGAGTGACCTCTGTCTTTTGAGCGGATTATTCCGGGAGAACGAGCTTCTCTGGATTTTTCGCACCAGTGTGTGTGTGTTTGGAATGACGAAGCTCTTTGTCGTGGGTTTACTCGTTTGGCTTTTCGAATTTCGGTGTACAGTACAGTGCAATATACTCGAGAATATCATGGTTTTATTGCAGCTTGCCGACTTTATGTATTTTTAGAGGTATACAGCAGTGTCGAAGTACAGTCTTCTCTCTCTCTCTTACAAAGTAGTTTAATTTACCGTAGCAAAACTTTGCGCGAGAACTCTCTACTGTAATACACATTATTTTTAAAGCCAAAAGTATAATACTGCAACACCACGACGTTAATAATAGACCAAATATACAATTAATCATCGTGGCAAGAGTAAATATTCATAAGAATCCCCCTCCATCATTTCTGCATTATAAAAGCGCATTCACCACCGCAACCTCGTTTCCTCGACAAACGACGACTCAATTCCCCATCGCGAGCAAGCTTGCACGCATTTCAGCCCCCCACATTTAATAGCCATCGCAATTTTTCCACGTCTCTCCGATAAGAAAATCAAGCTGATGATGCGGCCATCGGTCAACTGTCTCGAGGCATCGAATCAAAAATCTCTCCGCGAATTGCAAGAAAAAAAAAAATAAATAACGCACGAATAGAGGCGCGCGTCCTAGTTGCCGGTCTGCCAAAAGCAAAAGCAGCTTACGCAATTTCGCGTGTGTCCAGCGCGTATATAACCCTAATGATCAGAGCGAGTGACGCCCGTGTATATAATGTTGGCACACGAGCGAGGCCTTTTTCCGCCAGAGTCTTCGAGTAGTATATAGCCTACCTCAACTTGTACCCAATAATTTTACTCGCTTTATGGCCGAGCTAATTAGAAAGTGTCCTAAAGCGAAAATAGCCGCGGGGAATCGAGGATATATTAGGGGGTTGAGAGGAGTTTTGCTATTAACGGGGAACTAGATTTTTTTTCTATTTTGAAAATATGTTGATTTTATTAATTTTGAATTAAAAAAAACAAGTCCTATAGATTGTTATTTAACGCAGCATTACACACACAAATGAAACTACCCTATGGCTGATAACGCACACACATGAGGTCTTAAACTGGTTTTCTCTTATACTGGCGCGTGATGATTTATTTCATGAATTATGCATTCGACATTTCAAAGCGCAGTTGTCGGCGAATGTGTGAGACTTCGTCAAAGTCATTTTCATTGCAATTGGAATAGTTGAAAACTGGTTTCCATCGTCGCCGGCATCGTTTTCCGCTAAGTATTTCTGATTAATACGCTCTTTCTCTCGGAACGGAATAAATTTCAATGGATTAAATAATACACTATATACACTCGGGGTTGTAAAGTTTGTTTATTAAATTTTAAGCTAATATACTGTCGTGTATTAGGTATTATTAAATAATATTATATACTTACCAAATTGCTTTTCTACGTCGAAAATATTAATTCTCGCATTATTACTCCTTTTACTTCCACATCGACGATTCCAAAAGCTTCGCAGACGAATAATACCTATAACCCAGACAATATAATGGCAATATTATCTAAGATCGATTATCCAACCATAAACGGCGGCGGCGTTAGCCGAGCGTATTTAATGCCTCTCCATCGGGCATCGCTAATTACAGCCGATCAATTGGCGCACATAATCTTTACGCAACACAGCAGCAACAGCAGCGCTATATAGCAGGAGCAATCGATCACCGGCCATTAATCCCTCCCTCCGCCAACCGAAAGCTCCGTCCGCACAAACCAGTGCACCGGTCCATTTCCAGACTGCACCGCACGAAATACTCGAGGTATCATACCGGTTTCCTATACACACACACACACACACACGTGTGCAAATTTATGACGGCGGCAAGAACGACGACGTCACGTACACATATGTGTGTAAAAGCCGCGGGCGATAATTCAGAGCGGCGATTTCACTTGCAGAGTAGTAGGTATATAGGGGCGGCGGCGGCGGCAGTGGCTTTGGGTTTATGGTGAATTTTGCGGTATATGAGGAAATCGTTTTAAAATCGGTATAGTTGAATGGAAGAAAATTTAATAAATTTTCTAAAAGCACATCTTTTTAGTCTGGTTTTTTTGTTCATTGTGTCATTTGTACGTCTGGCGGTGACGATTTATTGGAGAGAGCTTTCGAGCTTTCTTCATACACAAGAAGTGAAGAAATATTTGTACGAGACATTTGCTTGAAAAATAACAATTGTGTAATTCTCGTAATAAGAAAGGAAGTGCATGATGATTGGGCAATAAATAACAAAAGTCGAGCAGAAGTCACAGCAGTCGTAAAGTATATTTAATCTTCCCAATCAAACAATTAATCGATTGCGCGATCAATTCCTCTCATCAACCCCCAGCGAGATATCTTTTAATACCGCTCCAAAAACACTTTCTAAGCCCGTTTAATGGACTTTTTTACACCGGCTTCCAAAGTTCGTGTCGCGCCGTTTCCTCGATCATTATTTAGGCTTTTAATCGCTACGAGGACAATAAAAGTGGACTGTAAATTCCGCGATCGACGAAGCGAAATTTCCCGGGACTTTTATAACGATACCTATATCGCACACCGCGCGACGAAAAGATTTAATCCTCGCAATGAAGCTCTCGTATACTTATATAACCGGCAGACGAACTTCTGATGGGTATAGACACCTGCGATCGTAAAGTATGAAGTTTGCGGGAAATTTGCCATTATTAGTATATAAGGATATGGGGTTTCCGTTGGTGTGAATTTTGTCAAAGAGCTGGTGAATCTGTAACTGATAGAATCTGCATATTTTTAGATTATTACTTATTAAAATGTAGCTGTATTGTGAATTAACTATTTTTGTTCGTCAACATATCAAGCAAATGTAAATGTAAGCTTTTTTTACCAGAAGCAATGCACATTACATTTAAATCTATAATAAAAGTACTTCTGCAACTGTATATTTTAAGCTAAATTATCGGCTAAAATTGATCAACAACTATAGCAAACTAAGCTTGTATCAAATTCCACCTTTTCCCCTAAGAATACAAATATAAATTTCCAAAGTCCATTCCCATATAACGTATAAGATTCGGTAAACGGAATTCCCAAAATAGCTGATTCATCCAACGAGAGAGCAGCACCCTAAAATCAATACGCATTCGTGCACGCGTATATGTCCATCGGACACGCGCGCATATATATTCCTCGAATGCCAGACGCTGCGCCAGAGAGACGAGTATAAGTATTATATGTGTATATAAAGTCACTGGCACGTCAAAATCCATCGAGAGATTCACAGTGAAATTCTTTCGCGGTTAAAATTTACAGTCTGATTCGCGGTCTCGAAAGCTTTGACGATGCTTGCATCGTTGTCGATGATGAATTTTCCTCCCGGTTTCTTTCGGCGGATCGATGCGTATGACATGTATGTGTAGGTATATTCGTATATAAATATAATCTTCTTTGAAGGAAGCGTTGGGAAGATGACTTTGAATAAAAAGTACAAATAAATTAATTAATTTTACAAGAACAAGAAGAACGAATTATTCTCAAAAATATTGTCCTCGACAAGACATCGATAAGACACTCGGAACACGATCTGCAAACCTGTATAAGCTTTGTTCACAGAACCAGAACAACATCCGATCTACATATATCTACATCAACCCCAGGACAAACTCCCTCGAGAAAATTCCCAAGAAGCACTTCAGTCCACAACGCAAACCTTACCCACAGAGACACACACAGATCCCAAAAAGCTCAGCTCGATATATCCATCGAGATGCAGCTCTCTCTCTCTCTCTCTCCCTCTCTCTCTCTCGGCAACAGTGCAGAAGCAGCTGCGGAAGCACCGGATTATTCCGTCCCTCGACGGACAGAACTGGAGCAGCATCACCTCTCCATCTCTCGTGCATACACATCGCGCAAACATTCACCCGCGGCCTCGCAAACATGCATCCATCTCTTCTATACGATGCAGTTCGATTCCAGACAGGAAAAGCTAGAGGGGCAGACTATACCAGATATATTAGATATAGATATATAGATCGATCGACTGTACGTATTGCGAAGAATAGAGAGACTGACACATCGAAAGAAGATATATAGCTATACAGATGAACCCTAGACTGGATACGACGTCGTTTTTTGGAGCTCAATGGAAACTGGACAACCAACTTCTTCTTCTTCTTCTTCGTCTTCTTGAAACTCTTGTGTGTGTAGTGGTGACGAAGACGACGAGGGCTTGGAAAAGCCAGCAGCGGATCTGGTCGTCTTTGTCTCCCTATAGGAGCGACCCGGTTTGCTGGGTCAGACGCGGTATTATGTATACGTTGGCGCTTGCAGGTGATAGTTTGGATATAAAAAGTCGAGAGAGAGAGTTTTCCTGCGTTTTTGGGGTAATTGAATTGAAAGTTCTATATAGATTTCTGGAATGGTCTCCGTGATATTATCGTTTATCAAACGACGATGAACGCGTTGGTTTATACACAGAAGAAACTTTGCATATGTCTATAATACAGTCGTATACCATTTAACTACTTGTCAATTTTCTAGGTCATGAATTGCAGTATTGGTAGATAATATACATTACTAAATAAACAATCGATGTAATTCAGAAAAATTCCTGTCCGTCATATATTCTATTGATTACCCAACCGCCCCAATACACATAATCCGTCCAAGACTGCACACAGGTCGTTTAATCCAAGTATTGATTTCTCTCGCGGCGGCGAAACACTTGTTTCAACGTGTGCATTTCCCTTTGTTCGACGGGTGTATACATATATATATAGCAGGAGGGTAGCTCTCCGCTTATTGGCTTGTTTCACGAATACATTTCGTCGTCGGGAAAACGAAAACGATGCGTCATGCCTAGGAAGCAAAGGAGAAAATTCATCGCCGAACTATTTACGTCACAAGCTATACTTGTATAATATAGGTATACGTGTCGCTGCTTCACTTGTGTGTATAATATGGGTATATAGATCTGTAAAACGGAAAAAGCGAACAGAGCCGATCGAAATTTCACGGCTGACCGAACGAGCTAATGCGAAGCCCGGTGATTGATGCTTCCGTGCGATGGTAAATTCAATAATGACGTCGACGAAATCGTCTCGAAGCATAATTAATTACGCCAGCAAGAATAATCGAAAGATTGTTATTATTACTCTATGGTGTATACAATATAGGTATTGATGTGATAATAAAATTACATAACGATTCGAGAGAAGATGATCGAATAAATCGGCTTTACCATGTCTCTCCATGATATAAAATCTTCCGAATTGCACGTATACGTCCTACAATATAATGCGATGAAAGAACTCTTATAGAAAAGTATCATCGACGTACAAAACTAACATATACCCTCGATTTTCACGGCGTTACACGCGGGAGAATCGATTTCTCCCGCAGTCGACGCATGTGCGCCGTATGATAGACCGAAACAATGTGCTGAGCGAGAATAAAGAAAGAGAAGAGAGGATATGCGTGCGTATACAAAACGGAAAAGTCATGCGTGCTACGACAGTAAAACAAACTTTTTTTATTTTTCAAGCTCTTTTTACGCGCTTCATTTTTTCATTGCAGTTTGTTTAGTTAACATCGCCAGTGTATAGAGATATTTTTAACGATCTTACACACGTCTTCATCAGGAATGTTTTCACTTATTCAGCTGAATAAAATTAAACATATCTATCTACATACTATACACCACACCTGTCTGTCACCTTGTTTTCAAAGACAGCCAGCTGCAGAGTCACGTCTTATATAAAATATCGACCACATCATCATCATCATCGAAAACGCAACGTTCCTTCTTCTGGCATTAAAACCGAGGAAATAACTCGACTCTAAGGCATCAACGACAGCCGCCTTGCGCAATAACGACTAACAAGAGCTGAAGCTCCAAGAGTATAAGACGACAGACAGGAAGGAAAAGCTGGGGTGCGAGAAGAAAGCCGCGCGCGCTTCGAAGTATGTCTATATAAACGCCCTCGGGAGAGTTTTCCCTTTGTCGCGCGAGCGCTGGATTTACGGTCTGAGCTATGCAGAAGGTGCCGAGACGATTAAACGGGATTAAACAGCGATGTCGACGCGAGAAGCCGCTGCCTGATGTTAAATTAATGTTGGGATGTATACCGAGAGTCCTAGTTTTAGCCGGAAAGCTCTCTGTATATATATGGAAGGAAATGTGTGCGGTTTTTCATCGGGTTTCTGATGTGGAAACTGAAAGATTTTGGTTATAGCTGTAGACTTTATTTATTACACACAAGGGAGTACATTTTTATAGAGGACACACGTATATTGATAAATTTTATATTATAAATACAATCACTTCTGTCATTTCGTTGAATTCAAACATTTTTTTCATCTGTAGTGTAAATTATGGAAATCCACAAGACACGTGCATTTTTTATATTTAGATTATTATTGAAATAACCGTGACAATCGTGTTATAAAGCGTCGAACTCTATTGTAATAGCAGTACTTGATTCTGAAGATAACAATTTCGATGCACAATACGACAATGCAAAATATCCAACTTCCAACTAGAATACAAAATATAGGTGCAAACTGCTTTACTGCGAGTCCTCGTATTGAATCCTCATCAGATAACATATTATTACGTTTATATTGAAAAGTTTCACGATCGATGAATAGTTTGACCAAACCACCTTCACTCATCCTTAGCAATATTAACTGAAACGTCGTAAGGAACGGCGAGTCTTCTTCAAAAGTAAAGGCCATACTTCTTTCTGCCAAATTTTCTTTTGATACATGTATCAAAAGACTTTCATTTATAAAATATCCGTAATGTGCATTAGAAAATATACATGCTATAAGATCGCCTTTTGAAAGACGCGCGTAACAATCTGAAATAGTTTCTACCGATATATAATTTTCTTGGATCTCTGCTTCTGATATTATTTCTTTGTAAGTCAGCAAACCGTAAATTGGTAAACCAGATAATATTAAATCGGTAGGGGTATTTATTAATGGATAGTATTCTCGTGCAATATTAATTACGTTAAAATCAGTTTGTATAGATGAACTTAATAAAAATGTCTGAATTACGGTACTTATGAAAAAAACTTTTGCAACAACGCTTTTCGGTTCTGTTAAAGCATTATGACTTACGATTAAACGAATTAATTCTAAAAATGCCGAAGAAATTGTTAGATTTAAAGTGAATTTTAAAACAATAACTAAAACTGAAA
>UCQR01001233.1:0-13328 GCA_900474235.1 Cecidostiba semifascia
CTTCTTGCCTATATATTTCAATATAGTACTTGACAAGCTAGTTACTTGACAAGCTGCATTAAAACTTGATATTTTTAATCTTTCTTTCTGATCAATTATAAGCTATTAAGGGACAGTCGGAGGTAAAAACACTGTTTTTCAACGATCAATCTTCTGTTTAAGAAAACCTTTTTAATGAAAAATAGGCTCTTTAGCGCCCTAATGTTAAGTTTAAAGAATCATTCTACCAAAAGAAAATGTCAATTGGAATGTAAGTTTTTTTTTAATTTTGGAATTACAAAATGCAAAAGGGGGGGAGGCGGGCCAACGACGGTCCCTTGAGTAAATACCAAGTCAGTGTCTATTTCGTAGCTGATTGATTGACCATATTGATAATTGAAGACGATATTTCGTACAGAAATGTTGTCTTAGTTAATGAGTATTCGCTTACCCTGTTGAAGCGGACGCTGGTTGAACAAAACCCCCTACCGTTCCGGAAGGACTGAAAACAGCATGCAATGCATGTTTAGAGAAATAAAAGTAGGGTGAAAATACAAGTTATAAATTAAACATAAAACAAGGCAGATTATCGAAACCCCTTAACGCGCAACTCACATGACATCCAATCTAGGAACATTAGCACCCAGCGTGTAAGCGGACGCCTTCAGTAGCTCTTCGATTCCGTTTTTCGGCGTGCTATTCGGCGCTCCTTCCAATTCTGAATGCTCAAACGGCCGTTTGAGCTTTTTTGGAAGGTTGCCCAACTGTTGTTTTTGAGCCTTCTTCTTCTTCGGTGCTTCGTCAATTGTGAATCCTCCGTAGTCGCTCTCGTTGCTGCCATCGTGGAAGTCATAGACCGAGCTGGTTTGCTTCCACGTGAGCTCCTTGCGCGTTTCTATCGCATGATCGAGAGTAAAATTGCCGTAAATATTGTTTCCTTTGTCCTTCGTGCTTCTCACGACTTCTTTATCGCCTAACTTGAATCGGATAACCGTCGGACTCTGTTTACCTTGCTTGGCCAATGCTTTCTTACTTGCAGCCACGCTTTTTTTCTTGGGATTCGAATTTTTGTTGGGACTTGAATTTTTGTTGGGACTTGAATTTTTGTTGGAATTTGAATTTTTCTTGGGACTTGAATTTTTGCTGGGATTCGAATTTTTCTTGGGACTTGAATTTTTGCTGGGATTCGAATTTTTCTTGGTATCAACTGTTTTTTTACTATTGGCCGTTGTCTTCTTGACAGCCGACTTTTTAACGTTCCGAGTTTTAGGACTGAGAGTTTTTATTTTTTTTACAGGGCTTTTGACAGTTGGTATCGTTGGTACTTGGGTTGCCAAATTATCTTGAACATGCGGAAACGTTGCAGGTTTTGGTAACGTTAGTTTCAGCGGAGGTCTGTTTGAAACAGCTTGGTTACCACTAGTCAAATCCTTTTTTGTGGATTGATCTTTTACTGGTGACTTGACCTTTGAATTTTCTGCTACACGATCAGCT
Source organism: Cecidostiba semifascia (assembly GCA_900474235.1). NCBI lineage: Eukaryota > Metazoa > Arthropoda > Insecta > Hymenoptera > Pteromalidae > Cecidostiba > Cecidostiba semifascia. Next base: position 1,474 of record UCQR01001233.1, read on the forward strand.
ACATTGAAATCCACAAAATCTTTGTTAAGCGGCTTTTTCTTTTTTCTTTTACTTTCACGTTCCGGTTTTGGTGGATTTAGCGCCATTAAAAATCTTTCTGCATGTCTAATTTCTTTACTGAGATCCTTGAGCAATTTTTGACTATTTATCGTATTGGGTATTTGTCCTCTACTCACCATGCTGTACTAAAATACAATGATAGAGCGCATAATTTTTATATTCTTTAAATTTTAACATTGATTTGTTGAAGAAAATAATAATTAATTTCAAGTACATAATCACATTTACTTACATCTTTATCTGTATTCCATTGCTTGAGTATACTTAGTAAAGCTTTGACACCTTGTAAAAAATAGGAAGGGCATTTTTTCTCTTCACTATTGAGATCCTTTAATTCTTTAAGTAACCGTTTAGCTGCAAACCAATGGATTGTTTCAAAACCAGGATACTGGAATTTTGCTGGCGTTTTCATTTTTCTTTCTATTTCGTAAATTCTGGAAAAAAAATATTTAGATTGCTTTATACTTTTTGCACAAAATGTACTACCAGTATGACATTTTAAACTTACTGAATTTGCATTGGTATATTCAGGCTGTGTACGAAATTACCACCAAATACCAAAGAATCCAAAGGTGTTAGAACAGCATGAATCCATCCAGTTGGAATTAGCATAGTTTGACCTTGTTTCAAGACACATTTATAGCATGCATCAACTTGGTCACCAAAAAAAGTCTCACTTTGTGTAGAACTGCACATCCATTGTTGATACAAATGTAGATTTGCAGGCGTTGGTTTGATGAGGTAGAAAATCTTTTCCCCTCGTAAAACATGATACCATACAGAAGTTCCACCAAAATCAATATGGAAGTCTGTGAAACTGTCTTGGACACCTATAAGACAATATTTTTGCACTTCTGGCTTTTTCAATTCACTGTCTTCCGGCCAATCACGAGGCCAAACATAGTTCACCCAATCCAATTTACGCGCTATGTACGGTGCTTCAACCAGAGGTGCCAGCCTACAAAGTTTAGTTTTTCATTAACGAAAAAGTATAATATAAACATTCGCAACTGGGAATAATTGCGTACATACCCGGTATTAGTAAATTCTAGGCTTATAAGGTTGAGTATCCTCGATCGACCAGGATCATTGTAGTATTCAACAAAATCCTTTAATTTCATTCTTATATTATTTTGTTTTGCAACATCAATAACGTCCATTTCTCGATCACCACCTGCAATTATAGTTTGGTATAATAGCATCAAAGAAAAAAACAAACGTCTTACACAAACGTTTTGCAAAATTACCAATATAATTTTCAATATCATGAAGACTGAAATTTGGAGGTGGCACAATCATGTCAAGACCATCTTTACTATCAACGATAATTGGAATATCAAAGCCATTTGTCTGCAGATACTGCATTGTTAGCTGTTGCCCTCTTAGATGCTTGATAACATCATCAGCTCTAGGAAAATGCCTTGATTTGAGCTCCCTGATAAATACGGGTGTACCAGTTTGCACAGGCTTGGAATCCGCTTGAGCCTCAGAGTAATTGTGTCTATGCCAGTTCACTTTTACTTTCACTGCAAGTATTTTAATGGATGAGATATATGTATAATATTTATTTTCAAGAGGAATAAAAGCACATTTGTGGAAACTTACTTTGAGACGGACCATGTTTCTCTTGACACTGAGGACAATGGAATTTGTCTAGTTCTGTTGCCATGTATTCTTTGATTGACACACAGCTTGAAATGTAAAAGAATGATAAGTACATACATCAGCCAGTAGTGGTGCAACAAAATTGAAGAAGATTGGAATTTTGAGGAAAAACAAGCCATCCAAAGTATACAGGTTATGTTTACAATAACAATGCATTCGAGAAGCGCGCCTAAATACTTGTTCGTGTACGATGATTATGGAAAGAGGAAAAAACTGGGCAAAACTCGGGTTCGATGAGAGAGAGGGAGAAAGGAGAGCGAGAAATACGAGCTTTAAGGGAGTGCCAAGCGTAGCGTAGGGTAAAACAAGACAAGAATCCATATACTTGGTAAACAAGCCGAGGAAAGCCAAGCGAGCGAGTAGGATATGCGTACCTTCCGTGGAACCATCCTCTGCAAACATCGCATTGTATCATGAATTGGTCCGGGTCAAATGGATTGCCGCAGATACAAGTCGCCAGTACCTCGTCCATTTCAAAATCTTGGATACTTGTGCCAGCAAGAGCAAAGAAAATTTCGCCTTTAAAATTGGCCAAGAAGAGAACAACGGCAGCAGCAACGCCTAACGGCTAGCGCGAGCACGGTGATAACACAACACACCGAGTCGCGGACGCGGATAAGGAAAAGCGCGAGCGCGCGTCTTGCTCCGTTCGGATCAAGTGCCCTCTTGCAGCGGTTGCCGCATAATGCAACTCTTGCTGGGTCGGTAATATACCTACCGTAAAAGCCGCGGCACATTCGTAATCAAGTACCTGTGTATATTGAATGTATAGTACTTATATATGGGGGTGCAAATATTGTGAGAAATTAATGGAGACGGAGAGAACTTTTGATTGAAATGAAGAGAAGTTTTATTTTCAGTAAGTAATGAACGCTCGAATGCGTAGCCCATAATAGTAATAATAATGTATCAACTCAAGAGTATTGCTTGCGGATGGACTTGGCAATGGTGGTGAGCTGCATGTTACTGGTGCCCTCGTAGATGGTACCGGCCTTGCAGTCCCTGAAGTACTTTTCCTGGGGGTAGTCCTTGGTGAAGCCAACGCCGCCCATGAGGTCAATACATTTGGAGGTGACGCGCTGGGCCATCTCCGAGGCGTAGAGCTTAGCCATGGCCGCCTCGCGCATCACGTCCTCGCCGTGCTCGAGCTTGCGCGCCGCGTTGTAGACGAGCAACCGCGCACACTCGATTTCCATAGCCATTTGGGCCAGCTGATGTTGGAGCGCCTGGAACGAGAAGATCTCCTGGCCGAACTGCTTGCGCTCGAGGGTGTAGGGCACGGTGGCGTCGAGGCAACCTTGCGCGATGCCCAGTTGCTGCGCGCCAATGCCTATCCGGCTTTCGTTGAGTAGTGAGGCTGCGTACCGGTAGCCCTGGCCCACCTTGCCGAGGACGGCAGATGCGGGCACGCGAACGTCCTCCAGGTGCACGGCGCACGTGCCCGACGCCTCCAGACCCAGCTTGGATTCGGGCCGTGCGATTTTTAGTCCGGGCGTATCCCGCTCAATCAGGAATGCCGTTATGCCTGCAATAATCCATCAATATTGTTTTTATTTATCATTTGTATTATATACCTATATGTGAAAATCTATACGTCGGCCAACAGCCGAGTTCTCAGTGGGAGGAAATAGTACATTGTGCAACTATAGGGGAGAAATGTTTATAACTTGAAACGTCGGAGCGGTCAGCTGTTGGCCGTAGATTCACCTTCCCGCTTACAATAATACACGCATGTATATATAATCATATCTTCAGGTAAAAAACCGTTTTTCTCGTGTATTTTGACCCGTAGAATCCAAATACGTCTTTTTTGTTAATTATGATAGAACATTGTATAAACAGTAAGAAAAATTTTTAACATTTGCGCTCCAAAAAAATTTTAAAAATCTATTTTTACCCAGAGACATATTGTTGCAAACGCGGAAGGTACACCCAGCGCGGTCCAGCTTGATATCTATTATATAGGTACATATGCTTTCCTTACCTCGATACCCAGCCGTGGGATCGGCGTTAACAAAGACGACAAACAGTCCGGCAATGTCCGAGTTGGAGATCCACATCTTGGAGCCGTTGAGGACGTAATGCTCGCCGTCCTTCTTGGCACTGCTCTTGAGGGCAAAGGCGTCCGAGCCCGAGACTACCTCGCTTAGGCAGAAGCTGCCGGCGTATTGCTCAGCGAGCCTCGGCAGGTACTCGCATTTCTGCTCCTCGGAGCCGACATTGCGGATGATGGCGTTAACCAGGGTGTTCTGGATGTCGACAAGGACAGCAATGGAACCGTCGGCTTTAGCCAGCTCCTCGACGGCGATCATCGTCGAAGTGAAATTTGCTCCGGTACCACCGTACTCGGCCGGAATCTCCATGCCCATGATACCTGTCTCGTGCAGTTTCTTCAGCACGCCCTGGTCTATCCGCTTGTCGGACTCCATCTTTCGCACCAGCGGTCGAATCTCCTCGTCGGCCAACCGACGCACCGTATCGCGCATCATCTCCTCGTCTTCCGTCAGGTGTGATAGAGGTCGGAAGCTACTGTTGCTGCTGGTCGACTGCGCTCGTTTTGTTCCAGATATCGCCGATTTGGCGACACGTGCCACTACCCTCCATGGATTCTGCATCATCTCCTATAACTAGAATATTATTGCCGTTATTTTCTTGGTGTGATAAGCGAGTACCCAATTTTGCGGATTCTCGTATGAACAAGTGGTCATGATGCCGAAGATATTTTTCAAGAAAAATTATCCAGTTTGAAATTCTGCAAGTCCTCATCATATTATCCGACGCTTCTCGTAATAATTCGAAGTAATAATTAAAAAAGAAATATAAGTAAATATATTGTGCGTATGGTTGTAGGGCCTTCAGAGAAGATACACTTTTTATGATAAATAAATATATCATCAACTTTTATTTATATGTATGTTTAGAAAATCTTATTTCACTAACGATGGGCTATTAACAATGAGACTGAAAATAATTTTCAGAATAGTGAGTTGATTATCAACAGTATCAACACAGAGCAGCGATTTTACGAATAGATTCCAAATCATGGATCAACATCTGTATTGTTTGTCTAGTTTGTATGTGTTGATTGTCATTTTTCTTCTCTTCGGTAGTCATGTCTTCCAAGGCAGATATTTGAGTTTCTACAAACGTCAACGTTGTATCAACATAATTCTGAAAGTGTGCAATGTGTTCTAGTAATCGCAATTTACACTCAACAGGATCTATAGGTGCTTCCGGTTCTGGTACCACCGGTTGAGATATAGATGCTTCATTGATTCCACTTTGAGATGATATAACTTGAAACTTGTCGCTTTTTTCAGGACTAGAATAACGTAAAGTAGAATTTTGTTTTATTGGTGAATCATGATTATTCTCTTCACTCTTTATCAATGGCACTTGCTGATCTTGATCTTCCAAACCATTTCTAGTTAATGCATCCAATAATATTCGACCCTCGTCTTTGAAATTGCCAGATGTAGAGTGTCTAGTCGATGGTTTTGGTTCTTCTGTTTGAGTACTGTCTTCTTCCAAAATTTTCATTAGTTCTGTATCAGAGGTAATTAATTTCTCATCAAGTTCATTCTTAACAGAAAAAGAAAATTCTGCTTTCTCTTTTGCATTACCATTGTAAAAGCTGTCGCTAGGCTTTTCTGCTTTTATTATTTCCATTATTGGCACTGGCTCCATATTGAAAGTGGGAATGTCTACTTTACTCCAATTTTTAGCCCAAAGATATAATTTAGGATGATCTTTGTTTTGAGCAATATTTACTTTCACTCTTAAACTGTGGAGCAAATCTTGAATTTGTAAAAGTCCAGCAATCAAATCATATGAGCGCTTCAACAAGGCTGTTCTTTCATTTCCTTTCAATGGGTCTACAGGACGAGCGTAGATGCTTGGCAATTTTCCTTCCCGTATCCAGTCTTGGTCATGGATATACTTTTTAGAAGGTCGTTGCCTGTAAGAATGTTGACAAATATAACATATATATTTTTCTGGAACATCCGTTTCTTTTTCTATAGCATTACAATGGCCATGCTGCCAGCACAAGCAGAGATCACACTGTATCATTAGACCATCCTCTTCGGTAAAACCACAGGTACAATTAATTATCTCCTCTCTCCTCAACTTTTCCACTTTTATCATTTCGCCATTTATCATCATAACCCCATCACTTTTACTCAGTGTGCTATCGTTATTCTCCATTTCCAGTCTATTATTACTAGTACTACTACATTTGAAGCTTGCTTCTGTGACATCATCTACATCATCTTGCAAGCTATCATCGTACTGATCAAAACTCTCTTCATTTTCCGACAGCCTTCCCTGCTTTTTTACTTTTCCCATTGACTCCCAGTAATATGCTGGTTGCCTTTTTCCATGCTTCTTCTCCTTATCTGCTGGAGGTGCTGTCTTTGGAACGTCACTTGTAACGTTTGAATATGGCTCGCCGTCATCTACCTGATGGAATGCAGGTTGTCTCACTGGAGGTAATGTTTTTATACCAGTATGAGTTTTTTCTTCTTTGAAACGCATATCGAACAGCGTTCCTGGAGACATTGTACAACTGTTGCTTTGTTCTGAAGAATTATCTTCTAAGGCACTAGAATTATTTTCCATGGAAAGCTTGTTTTCCAATTTATTGTTATCCATTCCAGCTTGATGGAAATCTGATGAGTCTCCAGTAGTGTGAGTAGCTGATGCAGCTGTGCCATGAAAAATTGGAGTTGGTAAATAATTAAATCTTGATTTCTTTGGAATAATATCCTCAACTGATTCACCAATTGTCCTGGCATAGGCTAAATCAGCGACATTTGGAGTTGAACCCAGAAACTTGCAGTACTCGGGATGATAATGCTTGATGTGCATCTGCAATAGATTTTCTTTTCTAAAGTTTTTATTACATCCAGTTATGGGGCACTTGTATGTACTGTCTTGTATCTCCACTCGTAAATTCCCTATGTACGTAGCATAATCCTCCCCCAAGGCACCTGAAAATGCACACACAAGTTTTTGCATAATTCATGTCTCATGACCAAGTAATGGCTTTTGCTGACAAAAAAAAAAAAGAAAAAACTCTTCCAGACCATTTATTACTTTACCTGCAGTCTCGACATTTTGTTGAATATTAAGTCTGCTTTCTGCTTGAGGTTTCATTAAGCCAGTTGCAGGCTCCACTTGAGGTAAACATTTTCCAGTACGAATATCAGCCAAGTCATGTTTTTTGTATCCTCCCTTGTCAAGCTCATTTTTCACCTTCCTTTTGGAATGGTGATGAAAGAGTTCGGTTACGTTGTGCTTTCGTTTTTTGTCTCTCCTCTCTTGCTTACTACCCACATAGTTGCTGTCTTCTGAAAACTTGTTGACAGGTATGTCAATTAGCTTGGTCATCTTGGAGGCCTTCAATACCTTGGCGTAGCCGTCGTCAAAGAGCACATCATACTTGTCATTGTCCAATGCAGCAATGACTTTAGCCGGATACTTTTTGCCGTCTCCCCAGGTGGCTAGGACTCTCTCGCCCACCGCGAATTCCTTGGCTTTGGGCTCCTTGGGAGATTGAAGGGGGCGCAGCCTGGAGCTGTCCATGGGTATCCACTCGTCGAATCTGGTGCTCCACTTGTCAAAGTGAATGAGCACTTCCCTCTCAACCCAGTCGGTTTCGACGACTCTGGCAGAGTACCACTTCTCGTTGAAGTCCTTGGCCTCTAGCTTGTGTCCCGTGGCAAAGTTGAGGTCTCGACTGAAGAGCCTGGGCTTACTCAAGTCGGCGGGCTTGATCTTCCTGCCGTCGCCGGACTGGGACTGGTGTTGGGGCTGGGGTTGCGGCAGAGGCTGCACGAGTTGCTCGGTCTTGCAGGGCAGCTGTGGAGACAGCTGACTTTCTACGGCCGCGGCGGCTGCTGGTTCGGGAAGCGTAATAGCATTGGCTGACTGCAGCGAGTTCGACGAGTCCATGGACGCCTCAAGGCTGGAGCAGGAGGTGTCGAGCGGAGAGTCGGAGGTGCAAATAGCAGCAGCAGCAAGAGCAGGAAGGTTATTGGTGTTGACGGCAGTAGCAGCAGCAGCGGCTGCTGCAGCGGCAAGCTTGATCTCGCGAGCCTGCAACCTTGAGGTTATGAAGTCCGAAGTGGGGCTTATGGGATCCGGATGACTGTCGTAATTGTCGAAGATGCTGGGCACCGAACCCTTTTTGAGGAAAAGCTTGTGGCTGCGGCCAATCTCGTAGTCGGACTGTCTGAAGTGTCGGTAGCAGACGATTTGACTGGAGGTTGGCTTGAAGTCGGGCTCGAAGCCACCGCTGGAGAGCCATTTGACTCGCAGCAGCGGATCCTTGGGGAACTTGTGGAGCGGTAAGCCCCGCGAGCGCGTCTCCTTCACCACTTCCTCGCAATCTCTTACGCAGCACTTGTGCGTCATTGCATGCTTTTTAACCGCGACTCGGCCAGTGTATCTCTCACTGGCACGTCTCGCACTGATGATATGGATTACTTATACTCGTCATGCTTCGATTTAATTTATTAGTCTCGCAGCTTGCTGCTGCTGAACGCGACTTGTGCGCGACTATAAGCGACGGTACTGCGACTAACGACGTCGCGCGCTGCGGCCGACGTCGCAATCTCATTTTTTGCATTGTTGCTGCGTAGGCTGTATACCTATACATATTGTACGACTCGAAAAAACTCCCGACCCGACTCGACGCCAAGGCATAGATTACATACATTGTAGATGAGTTTGCTCGTGCGCATGCGCACAAGGCCGGTATAGGCATATACTATATTATTTATATGCTCCAAAAAATGCGTTCCAATCCGTGTCCGCCTAAAGCACATCAGCAGACTACTCCATCAGCCTCGGCATCAGCTAATACTTATAGGAATTGCTTCCTTTTAGCGAAAAACACTTGATTTTGTACTTTATGCAAATTATTGAAATTTGTTGTAATTCGCCAATTTTTGCCATCAAGCAAACATTAGTCGTATATTGTAATATTCGGAGCATATATTTTACTTTTTTTTCATTCTCTCACGCACAGATGCAGAGAGACGAGAAAATCGACCATCGCACCTACTGTGTAAATATAATAGCGAAAATAAGCAGAGTAAGAATTTAGTTACACTTACACGTGAGTCTGAATCGTATATAATGGAAGATCGTTATTGCGGTGCGGATGTATCAATTCTGCATGCGAGCCAAGACTGTTGCCGCCGATCCGCCCGTAGCCAATGTAAATTCGGTGCGGAGCCAAGTTGTTTTGTAATCCGCTTATTTAAATATTCATTTATTATCAGCGAAAAGTAGTTTACATTGCTTTACCAATGATATAAGCATAATACGATCGCGCGATGATTCGGTCTGCCGCCGACAAGAGTCGCCGCCGCGCACTGTTGTCGCGCGTGCCGGTCGCGATTGATAAGTACCTATATATAATATATTTTTGTGTCGATCAAGGCTCCATCTATAGGTATAGAATATGTCTATACACCGTGGTTGCGCTATTTTCAAATTTACAATTTTCCAGATTCTACTTTGTATCCTTAGTTCTACATTTTCTTATATGTGTTATCATCGCGTCCGCATCTACATACATGCACGAATTGAATTTGAGCGTATAGCTGTAAAAAAGCAAGCTTGACTATACACGATATATAGGAAATTCTCCTCTGCTTATGGCTTATCTATAATTTACGGTGGGAGCTGCGACTTTTGCTTCACTTTTATCGATTCATTCATATTTAGCGCTCCACACGCGATAAACCAAAGATGGATATATTCCTGGTGGTTCCATTGAGAAATAATACGCAATAAGAGAGGATCGAGTCGTTTTATATGGCTATAATATCATCGGGATATATGCACGTAAGCATGTTTATCTCGCGCGAAAGAGGCCGAACATTAATTAGCGCAGCAACACACAAGCAAGAAAAGAGTTGCGCGCATTGCTCTGCAGTGATTAGGGGTCATCATCATTATAGCTTCAGTCGCGAGCCCGAGATAAAACTAGCTCGATGGATCATGAGTATAGCTGATTCATCAGTTATTCATATTTTCTTTTTCATATTTCAACTTTCTCAACTGCATGTTTATGAATTTTCCATCAGAGTAAACAAGAATTTTTAATCTCTCTGGTTTCCAGAGAATTCCCAGTCATGATATTTGTACAAAAGATCGTCGTGTGTACCCCCAGAAAGCTCTGCTATATGATTCTCATTCGTAGATATACCGAGATATTTACGCGTATAATGTATACACTTGAGCAACGCGTACGTTGAGATAAAGCTATCCGAGTTTGGACTTAATCTTTGCTACGTCTGTAGGCTCGCTCGCATAAAAAACTTTTTCCTTGTATATAATGACTCGCGCGTTATTATTGTGCAGCGTTTTGTTGTTATTGTTATTTATGGATTTTTATTTTGTTATCGATTTTTCGACTATTGCCGATCTGGGTTATTCTGATGAGTCTTCGAGATAGATGAATTTAAAGCTAATAGGGGGCGGCAACGATAACGTGCGGTCAGAAGAAAAACTTGGAAGGCTGCGCTACTCCCCCGATGCGGAAAGTGGGGGTAGCAGCAGTAGTAGCACACATGGGTCCAACACGTGTAGAAAATATGCACGCGCTGCAACCGATTTTTCCGTCTCTCGGAGCAGCATCTTGCATTCCTCCCCCGAAACAGCTCGCATTCTCACATTTTCGATTTTAACATATCGTTCGACGCGCGGCAGTGGATGCCGAGGCAGTTTATCTTATCTGCGCGTAGGGGACCTTTCGACCCCTCTCGCATCGCTATAGATCGGCGCTTTGACTATACTACACAGAGAGTGAGTGAGAGAGAGAGAGAGTAAGTAGTCGGCAGCTACGACCTCAGAGAGCAGGAAGCGCCCGTTTAAAAGCGGAACTCGAGTTCCAGCAAGCTCACGTATATACTTGCTCCCAGTTTCGGCGAGGCAGCCGAACCGATCGACTGCTGCTATATACACTTTTTATTCGTGTCATAAGTTTGAGTTATTATCAAGCTCAAGTGTACCATCAACCGGGGATGCCGCGCGGCGGATGAGCCGCCGCTCTTCATTTGCTATACGCAACTATGCCATTCGAAATGCTGGTGCTACTGCTGCTGGCACTGTTCGGCCTGATCGCCGAGGGCCAAGGATTCGCCGGTAAGTCATCATAATGTTATCAAATTAAAAAAATCTCGACCATCTCTCGATCTTTATCGCCGCGCAAAGCTCGGCGGCGCTATTTACCGCGCTGATCGACAGTTTCGCAACAGCACGCGCGTTTAAACGTTTTTTTCGATTTGCAGAGGTCGTGAAGGATGTGGGCTTATGCAGCCGCTTCAAGTGTCAGGGTAAGCTATCATATTGTCGTTATATCAAAATTTTCAAACGATGAATAATAAATAATGGGATCTTTTTCGCTTGCACATGTGTAGTGTCGGGAGACCGCAAATTCAAGTACCAAGAGAGGGTGACGTACCAGTACCGCTACCGCGTCGACGTCAGCGCGAACCTAGGCGAGAACCTATGGCGTGGCAGGAACGAGACGCGGCTCTACCTCGACGCGGACGTCAGTCTGCGCTTCTCCTCGCCGTGCGAGGGTGCGTTGCGCTTCGGCAATGTCTCGCTCTCGCACTCGCGGCTGTCCTACCAGCCGGACTTTCCGGACCGCGCGGGCGCCGAGTTCAAGGCCGGGCTCGAGCGCAACTGGTTACGCTTCGGCTTCGATGACGGCCTCGTGCGCGAACTCTGCCCCGTCGAGCCGAGTCGTGAACCCGTCTGGGCGCTCAACATCAAGCGCGGTCTCCTCTCCATGCTCCAGAACACGATGCTGCGCTTCGACGTCGACCGCCGCGCCGACGAGCTCGACATCCACGGCATCTGCGAGACGCACTACCGGCTAAGCGAGGCTCGACGCACCAGCCTCATCGTCCGCAAGAGCAAGGACCTCGGCTCCTGTCGGCAGGCCGGCAAGCACCTCTCGCTAGTGCGCTCTCAGACCTACCGCAGCCCCCGGGCTGCCACGAGCCGTCAGCAGCCACTCCTGGCTACGAGCACCGAGTGCGACATCACGATCGATCACAACGTCTACCAACGCGTCCAGTGCCGGGACGAGCACCGGCTCGTGCCGC
>UCQR01001233.1:13705-26117 GCA_900474235.1 Cecidostiba semifascia
GCCCTTCGTAGGCAGCAACGCCGCTCTCGGGCTCATGCGCGACCTCCTGCTCAAACGGCGGCTTGCAACCGACAAGATCGGCCTCTGGGTCACCGCGTTCGGCCTGGTGCCCCGGCCCGACCGGCACACCCTCCACGCGCTCGCGCCTCTCCTCGAGCTCGAGCTGCCCGAGGACGCCCAGTTCCTGCTGAGCTACTCGGCCCTCGTGCACGCCTACTGCAGCCAGCCCCAGCGCAACTGCAACGGCGATCCCAGCCTGCTGCCCGAGCCCGTGACCAAGTTGCTCCGGCTGCTCGAGGAGAGGATCGAACAGGGCTGCCGGGCACGGCCGCACTCGCGAGCCGAGCTCAGGCGTAGCCTTGAGGCGCTCAAGGCCGTGGGCAACGCTGGCGTCGAGACGAGCACGCTCCTCGGCCGATTGCGCCAATGCGTCCTCGAGGAGAGCGGCTTTGTGCCGATGGAGCTGCGCGTCGCGGCGGTCGAGGCGCACCGCAGACTGCCCTCCTGCGAGAAGTCGCGGGACCACTTCTTCCTTGGCCAGCTCTACCGGAACTTCAGCGTCGACGCGGAGCTCAGGATCGCCGCCTACCTCCAGGTAATGCGCTGCCCCGACTACAACGTCGTCAAGGCCATACGACGCAGCCTCGAGGAGGAGGAGGTCAACCAGGTCGGCTCGTTCGTCTGGAGCCATCTGAAGAACATGCTCTCCTCCTCGTCGCCGACGCGCATCGAGATCCAGAGCCTGCTCACCGATCGCGAGCTCGGCAACAAGTTCAACAGCGACCTGCGCAAGTTCTCCCGCAACTACGAGAGCTCCTTCTTCTCCGAGGAGTACAACTTCGGCGCCAACTCCCAGAGCAACGTCGTCTTCTCGCCCAAGTCCTACGTGCCGCGCACAGTCTCCTACAACCTGACCCTCGACCTCTTCGGCGAGTCGGTGAACCTCTTCGAGGTGAGCATGCGCGCCGAGGGCCTCGAGTTCTACGCGGAGAGTCTCTTCGGGCCGAGCGGCCCGTTCAGCGGGGCCAAGGTCTCTGAGCACTTTCGCCAATTTCTGCGCCAGTTTCGCCGTTCGGTGCCACCCGAGACCGAACCGCCTGGCAAGGACTACTGGCGCAAGCTTGACAGCCTGCCCAACGTCATCGACAACGACTTCGAGCAGCCACGAATCAGCCTCAGCTACAAGCTCTTCGGCAACGAGCTCAAGTTCACGATGCTCGAGAGCGATGAGGAGATACGCGCGACTCTGGCCAGTCTCAACCCTTGGGAGAAGGTCAAGCAGATACTCTCCGGCCGAGACATCGTGCACTACGAGAAGACAGCCATGTTCCTCGACTCGTCGTACGTCGTACCGACGACTGCCGGCCTGCCCGTTCGGCTCGACCTCTCTGGTTCGGCTGCCTGTAACATCAAGCTCTCCGGAATCGTCAACAGCAAGCTCCTACTGAGCGACGGCGAACTCGAGATCAGCGGCAAGATCATGCCAAGGTACCTACTTTTTTCACACATTTTTTTTATTATGTTGCAGAGATTTGATGAATGATGATTTTGCATATTGCAGCGTGAGCGTCGACGTGACGGGAACCATGACGGTCGACGCGTTCTACAAGAGCGCTGGCCTCAAGCTCAAGAGCAGCATGTACTCGGTGGGCGCGGTCGAAGCCGATCTCAGCATCAAGAGTCTCAAACTGGCGAGACTCAGCTGGAAGATACCCAGTCACAAGATGGAGGTCTTTTCCCTGACGACAGACGTTCTGCTCGTCACGACCAACGGTGCCGAATACAAGGAGCAGCCGGTCGGGCTCCTACTGACCGGTAACAAGCCTACCGGAAAAGACAACTCGGCCGTCTCGGCAAAGATCATCAAGAACACGACCTGTAGCTGGTCCGCCTTGGACAGACTGATCGGGTTGAAGCTCTGCGCTGATTACCAGTTTCCCAACGTCACCAAGGACGTCAATGCCTCGTACTTTTTGCTCAACGGCCCGACGATATTCAAGCTCTCGCTCATCAAAGCCGATCCAACGGCTGATAGCTATCTCCTCGAGTACAGGTGGAAGCGAACGCAGGTATATTATATAATACACCTCATAATTGTTCATATCTTGAAACACGAATTCAAGCTGAGAATTCGATCGAATCCAAATGTTTCAGAACGAGAGTACGATAAGACTTGCATTCGATACGCCCGGCTCGCAGATGCAACGAGAAATAAGCGCGACCGTCTCTTTCGACGCTCTCAACAATAACGTCACTCTGCTGCTCAAATCCAAAGGCAATTCCTTGATCGCTCAAGGCGAGTATAATATGTCATAAGTTCGTTAATCTCATTACTTATACATCTATGCTTATTGCTTATGCATCTTGTAGGGACGTACAAAAGAACGGACGACGAGACCTTCATTGACATCGGCTTGGACAGCAACGGGACCAAACACCTGGACGCCAGCGTGGGTTACTCGAGGAAGAAGGCCAAATACGGCTACACTTATTCTCCAAAATTGTTTTTGGCCATCAACAACGAGAGGATCGTCAATCTTTCTGGTGAATATACATAATATATAATAATGGGAAAAAATTATATTTTTCTATTTCTATCTCTATCTTCATTTTCATTCTCTTATGTGCAGGAATAATCCGGAACCAAGACAAGAGCAACTCCTCGCAATGCGACATTGACTTGCGCTTCGAGACCAAGAATCTATCCAGTCACGTTTTCGGCTACATATTGAAGGGAAACGTCAGTGTCTCCGGCAACGTCAAGATCGAGTACAGGTTCCACGAGAGATCGAAGGACGAAATTTTGCAAACGGAATTTTCCTTGATCAATAGATCGACCAAAACCCTGACTTACAAAGCCGCGGACATGAAACTGCACTCGACTGCTTATCCGCAGCTCAACATCGTCGCCGGTCTACGCTATCAACACGCGCTCGGCAACGTCGAGTTGCATATCGAAGTCAACACGAGCCCCCATCTTCACAACGCGGACAGGCACAAGCTCACCGCCCAGTTCGTTGCCACTTACTCGAAACCCTACTTCCAGACCGACGGTACTTCCAACAATCAAACTAAAATAAAATAGATATACATCATATACTTAATTTTCAATATCTCTGTTAATCAAGGTGCCAACGTCAGTGCGTACGTGGCAATCACAAAGCCAGCCCAGGACATCGACCTCAAGCTTGGTGTCAACTACTACTCCATCGGACCGGAATCCAGGACGCGCTTCTTGATTCGCTACGCGCCCGGAAAGGAGATCACCTTGACCGTCAATGTCATAATGCCACGAGGCACGCTCTTCGCCATTGAGGGTCGCGCCAATCTTACCATACCCAACTTCAATTCTATGCTCATCAGCGCCAAGATCACCGAACGCTCGCGCAACGAATACGACCTGGACTTTGCCGGCACTTGGTTCAGCGGTCATAACATCTCTGCCGTCGGCTCCTACTGCGACCGTTCGACCATCGTCGTCACGAACCACAACCTAAAGATTCTTCTCAAGTCCCCAAGCTTCACCAAAGACATTCGACTCAACTGCAAACTGTATCACGATGCGACCGATCTGAGAATAGGTGAGAGAAGATAATTCTTAACTTTAATATAATAGCATATTATAATTGTATACTCTGTGATACCCGCTAGGTATGTTTGTGGAACAAATCGACATTGACAAGTACGCACTGATACTCAACCACACGATGATATCGACATCGCATTTCCAAACGTTCCTCGAGGGCAAGTACAAGAACAGTACGTACTCGATGCTATCGAATATAGACATGCAGCGCCAGGCAACCATGGATCTGCACCTGGACAAGTGGCGAGACGTTCACATCATCGTCACGGCCATCAACGAGCAGAGCAATAAGGAATACGGCGTCGAGGTACAGTGGGACGCCAATCGCGATCCAACTCTCAAATTCGTCAGCAACGTCCAGTTGAACCGATTTGTCTCGGAGAACGAGGGTAAAAATATGAGCGCAGTCATGCGCATCTCGTATCCTGGAAGACTAGTCGTAGGATCCTGCCTCTTTGCTCTTAGAGCACGCAACAACTACGTCATGGACGCTCAGCTAGAGTGGAGCGCCAATCGGGCCATCAGGCTCACCGTCGACACCGATTACGACGCACAGAACTGGATCAAGGTTCTCAAACTCGAGTCCCAGCTGCTCACTCCCTTTGACAATTGGAAGAAGACGTCGCTCAACGGAAAGTAAGTCTGAGCTAAATTTTTCATTTCGTCAACTTGTAGTACCGCACTTATAGTAATTATACTGATGCACTTTTCGCAGATACTTGCAAACCGAGTCGGACGTGACCGCGAGTGGCAGCGTTTACTGGCAGGACTCGCAGTACGTGATATTCGACGTGACGGGTAACACCAAGACATCGCCGGATGGCATTACCGAGTACAATGCCAATTGCGGACTTATGAGTACCGTGCACACCATCCAGTATGTGACGCTCAACCTGACGCACGCTCATCTCTACGCCAAAAGCGCGGACTCGCATCTTCTTATCCGCTACCATCCCGACAAGCTGATAGACGCTCGAAGCATTTGGCTCATCGAGAACGTCGAGGACGATACGTTCAACATCACGGGAAATCTGCAGCTCATCTCGCCAGTCGTCAACTACCGCAAGGGTGAACTAAAGTGTCATCTGAGCTCGCGCTCCAATTGGAAGTTCTATGGCGCTGCTAATCTCGATCTGGATAAGAGAAAGTACACGGCTCACCTTCTTGGGGATTTGACGAGACTCAAAGAATCAATGGTGAGCTTGTTATCGATATCGATTTAATCTTGCTCACGCGATCTCTTACCACTGCACACATCTTCATCTCTTCATTCTCTTCAGGTTCAATTCAACATCACGACGCCATTCGAGAAGTACGCCTTCATACGGGGCCGATTTGGATTGTCCGAGAGGAACAAGCACATCGTCGCTGAAATAGCCACTCCGGCAGGACCGTTAGGCGTCGAAGGCATTTGTCAATTGTTCACCAGCAACTATGACTTCAACATAAAATTACTTCTGGCCACACCGATCGACGTTATACAGCAGGCTTTCTTCATTGCCAAACTCAATCAGCAAGAAGCCGACTTCAGAGTGGCTTACAACAACATGACTGCTGGTTTTCAGGTATGTTAACGAATACTGCTGAATTATTACTCTGGGCATCTTCTAATTCAAATGCGCAACATACATTTCAGGGGGTGTGGTTCTACAATAATATAACCAATTTCCACTACAGTTATATTCTCTATACACCACTGCAAGGATTCCATGAAATCGGGGCTATAACAAAGTTAGTGGCAGTTCACAAAGATCCAACGGGTCTGGTGGATATTGATTCAGAGTTCTCTTTGCGCGTTGTTGAGCTCAAGGCCGGCGTCAAAATTCACGCTGGACCAAAGCCGCCGCCCCCAGTCGCAATCCCTCCGAAATCAGAACTCAAACTTTCTAGAGAGGACTCTGAACAAGATACTTACGATGACACGGAAGACACGGAGAACAATCTCTACTGGAAAGCCGAAATGGAGGTCAATAGAAATCTTTTCTCACACACAGCTATACTTATCGATGGAAAATTTTATTTTTTCCTTTTACTAAAAAAAAAATCTTTACGATTCTTCTTTTAGCTGGACGTGGTTATAGTAGAAACGATCACGTCATCTATTGATTTCGAACGCGAGGGCTCCACGGATAAAGTTTTGGCTCACTTGAAACTACCTCAGGGTAAAATCGTCATGGAAGATCGTTTCTACTTTGAAGACTTTTTCCACATCAAAAACGACCTCAGCATCGATACTCCATTCCATTGCGCATCCGAAATTGTTTCTGCCTATTCTTTTGCTGTCGATATGGAAAATTTCATGTACCTCATGGACTTGAGCTTGAACGTCAAAAACTACACAGAATGGATCGAGGTGAAATAGAGAGTTGAATAACGAAATTTATTCTCAGACTTGGCTGTACATTGTAAATCACGTAAATATTATTTACTGTTGTTTTCAGAGCGGATTCAACGTTAACTACACTTATCTAGGAGTGGAAGATCAAGACCTACAGCTGCATACCCTGAAACTCGACTTGAAAACCCCTATGAGTTTCTTAAAATTCATGAATTCAAAAACCATGCTAGAAATCGACGACAACTCCTACAAAGCGAAAATCGAGCTCAAATCCGTGGAAAGTTTATTAAATTTCAGTGGCTTCTTGGAGGTAAGATTTTTGCGAATATCAAAAAATAATGTAACAACTGCCTGCACACGCATGATTGACAAAAAATCCTTGAATACTTATAGCAAGATACCAATTACTTGGATGTGATTGTGCATACGAAAGTAATAAGTCCAATACTGATTGTTCCCGAAACAAAAGTTACTGGCAAAAAAGACTTTACCGATAAAGAGAAACACATAGAGTTTAGTTTAGATGTAGGATCAGAAACTGCAACCAAGTCGGTAAGTGTAAATATAAATTTCAATAAGAGTCTTCGCATATGTTACAGGTAAAAAAATAAGCAAATAAATTATCTATCTACAGGGTATGTTCCAAGCCAGCTGGTTAATAGAAGAACAATTGACGAAGGCTTCAGTGGCGCTAAATACTTGGTTGGAACCATTGGTTAATGTAGAAGGTTCGGTACTTTTCAACAATACCATACACTTGGACAATAGTGCATTGTTAAACGTAAATTTCAAACATCATAAAGATCAAGCTTATGCATTGAACGGTCGGTATAAGGAAGAAAAAGTGCAATTCGATTTAGAAACTCCTGTCCATCCTAAACGGCTTGTCTTTAGTGGAGATGTCACTAAAGTTAACGAGAACGTATATCATCTCACCGGCGATTTGACAAATGTGGAAACGTCCGAGGTTTTCCACATCGCAAGTCCAATCAAAATGGATAACGGCAGTATCTCTTCGATTGATATGACAATAACTCCGAAAGCTTCGAGAGATACCCAAGGCGAAAAGCCTATCAAATTAAAATTAGGGACGAATAAATACGGGTTAACTTTCGAAGGAGAGAGTGACCAAATGAATGGAAACATCGAGATGAGCCTCGTTAGTGCCTTCAATTGGAATTTGCGAGCTAAGTTGTCAAAGGCGAACGGCCAATCGTTTGGTTTTACGACCTTTATGAGTGTCCAAATCAATGGGAATACAACATTGTACCTTCAAGCCGAAACACCTTGGGAACAGATGGAAAAAATTGTGTTCGACGGTAATCTTTTGCTCGACAGTGAGACGGGCAACGTTCGCGTCAAACACCAACTTAATGGAGATTCCGGACATGTTCTTTTTCTCTGGCGCCTCTTCTACCTCGCAGACATGTATGCCAACATCGCCGCTGGCTATCAGAAAGATGGAGTTAACGTTAAAGATATAAATGCCGTGGTATTTTACGCAAATCCAAAGAAAGCCTTTAAAAACATTGAAGTTGGATTTGATATCGATGTCGATCATGATAAATGGAGATTCGGTACGAACGCTACAGTTGGCATAAGGAATCAGAATAACATCGACGCTGTACTGACAATCAGTCTTCCACCTCCAAACAAAGATAAGCACAACTTGCTTCTAAGTTATCACGCGAACAACGACAACAGAGATTTGTCTTACGTCGTCGGCTACAGTGCCGATCTCGCTAAATCTAATTACGCGTCCGATGGTTCGGTAAGCATAACTATACGTATATTATATATTTATTATTTCAATAAGTTATAAAAGTTATAAAAAAAATTAATACAATATATTATTGAATTACTCGAAACCAGATGAAAATGAATACAAACGACATCAACGGACATCTTCGACTCACATGGGGTCTACATCATGATCAGACGCTCAACAATCTTTTCAATATAACATTCAACAGCAAAGAGATCGATTTAAAGTATTCTTTGTTTACGCCAAAATTCATTAGCGAGGAAACTATCTTACTGATCGCCAAGTATGACGCCAATCTGGAAAAATACACTTTGATCAACACGGACCTTCATTATCCTGGACGGAAGCGCATAGGTTCTGCTGCAATATCATACCAAAGTCTGATCAACATTAATGGTACACTGAATGCGTCAACGCCATTGCCTAATTTTTCGGAAATCGGATGCGAATTTATAGTTTTGACTACGCTGTGAGTATTCTGACGTTTGACCAAGAAATAATGATTGAATTTAATTGCCATATATGATATAGATTTAAGAGAGAGTACGGGTTGTATAAAAACATGCCTGTTTCAGAAAACAAAATAAGCGCTTCGTTCAGTTCAACTGGCAGAATAGTTCGGCCCTACTGGACTCGGACTATACATACAACAGCGAGCGCCTGAACTCGAATTTAGATGGGCACATTAGGGTAGAAATTCCCCTAAACACGCGTCACGTTGGTCTTTTTACCTATGGCTACAAAAAGCGACCGCTCGTCACAACGGGTTACTCGGAGCTGAGCTACAACGATGACAAGATCATGGAAGGTCGTTATGATTCCAAAAGCGAGTCGCGTGCTGGCTTCGAAAAAGATCGAATCGACATAAGCATAGAAAACGCGTTCAAGCCCATAGGTATTATTTACGTAAATCAGTACGAGTACAGCGCTGGTAACGAGGGCACCAACTATCCGTCGGTCGAATACAAAGAGGTAAGCTGTACATCATTATTTTATTCTAATAGATAAAATAAAAATTCTAGAACCATTTATGTATAATATTGCTGCTGCTGCTATGTGATTTTCAGGTGAACGTTTACCAATTGAACAACGTGAGTGCTTTCAACGTTTCTGGTACATCAAAAATACGAACGACTCACACTGGCCAGGAAATTCAGCTGACGGCAGTACACTCGAATCGGACAGTTAAATTCAGCACGGACTACGACGTATTACCCGGCGAATTCGATCAAAACTGCTCGTTCAGCTTGGCCGAGGATGCCTGGGTTTCTTACCACATCAACATTGTCAATAAGACGACCGAAGAAGTGGAGAACCAGTTGATGGTGTTGAGCCTGGTTTACCCCAAGCGAAATTTTACTCTCGACAGCTCGTACATGATTACGGATTCGGAGCTGAATTCCGAAGCAAAGCTCATATGGGACAGCCACCTCGAGAGCCCAAGGACCCTGGGCGCCGCATTCGACTGGAAGAACACTACGTCCGAGCAGAACATCGCGCAGCAGACCGCCGTGCTGAGCTTCAAACATCCAAGCTTCGAGAAGGACGTCAAGTTCACGGGCAAACTGGCACGCAGAGATATCCGCGACTTGCTCAATGTCGGTTTGACCGTCGACTACTCGATGTACGCTGATCGCATGCTCAACTTGTCAGCGATACTGCGGGATGAAAGCAATTTACCCATAGAGAGGAAGTACAGCTACTCCATAACTGGCGATCATCCGAGGACTCAGCTGAAGCTCGACGTACGAGGACACGTGAAAAAGTACAAAGCCATTATAGCCGAGACGATAAATAGAGCCACGTACAAGCGCAGCTTCCTGCCTGAAGAAACTGGCAAATTGCTGGCTCGCGTGGATCTCAGCAAGAACGAAGTCGAGTTTAGTCGGGTGAGCAACGATTACGTCAAGTACTTGCAGACCAGATACTATCCCAACTATCCCGAGTACGTCGTGAATGGCACTGCGATAAATGGAAAAGATCTCAATGCGACCGGAGCCTTCTTCATCAATTTGCAAGATAAGCTCACTTGGATGATGGTGAATTATACTCCAGGTAACAGCGGACCGTGATCGAAATAACAAGTCGACATATGTACTGTGCGATGTGATAATAATATTTCTTTTGTGCTTTTTGTTCACAGATGCTACGGAGAGTCTGAGAATGTACGGAAACATCCCAGACGCAAGAAATGCCGAGTTCAATATCTGGAGAACTTACGATCAAGACCTTACTATATCCGATGTATCGTTCTACCTACGCCTCAATCATTCGCGACTCGTCACTTCGAAATTGAAATGGAGGCCGGAGCTCAAGTCAGATATCATTGTGAGTAATTTCACCAAAGTTCAATATGTCCGCGCAATACATCTAGCACTTTTTTTCTTAACGACTGTTAATCGCGTTACTTTTTCAAAACAGAACATCATCAGAACAGCCTTAACGAATTCTTATGAGGAACTGAGCAAAGACATCGATTACTGGAGGCATTACATACGAAGTGAAACGATCAGTGTGATAACCGACGTGTGGACTGATGCTCAAGATGATCTGGAAGAGTTTTTGGAAGATCTTAAGTGAGAAAAAAATCCTTTCTTTTTCAATTTAAATTTGAATCTTGCAATTCGATCGTCAAATTTGTTCTTACAGCGACTTGAAGCTGATAGAAGATGATTTCGAGCATCTGAAGATTTATCTGAACGATTCCTACAACGCCAATGACTTTTACATCAAAGACATCGTGATGATGGGCGTGTACGTGATCGACGAGTTGTCCCTTCGCAGCCACATTCAATCGCTGCCCAACATCATCAACGAGATTTGGGAGATAATGGGCGAGTCCGGAGAAGCGATTCGTAACTCGCTCCTCTGGATCATCGAAACCATCAAGAACGCCTATCAGAAGCTTTCGGAGATCATCAGCGCCATTCTTCGCGGAGACTCGATGAATCAGATAGCCAACATTGTCGAGAAGCTGATCATCAAGTATGACATGTTTGTGAAAGAGCTGCACGTATCCTTCATCAAATACATCGAGTACCTTTACAACAAACTCTACCAGTCGATTTCCCTTCAGGTATGTAATAAAGATTAAAGATCAATTAAAAGAAATGAATATATAACTAATTTGCCGAAAACAACAATAACGCAGTGGCGCCGATTCCTCATGCACATCGAGCCCGTCTTCATCCGACTGGCTCACTACTTGGAGACCGTCGGCTGGAAAGCCGTCCAGGAGTTCTTTAACTTCCTGTACGATAGAAAAATCGAGCTGATCAGCTCGCCGTACTACGATCAGTTCTCCAACTTCACGCAGGACATCGACAAGTTTTACCGGGATATCAAAGCCAACGATATAATCACCAACATCCAGAAGTACTCGGCCTCGGTGATCCAATTCATCAAGGAGCGCTACTTTGCTTTCGTGCCGTTTGGCAAGGAGCTGAAGGACGTCGTCGACGAGATAATCAACGAGCTGAAGGAGCTGCAAAAATTGCCATCGGTAAAGTACGCCCTGGAGAAGGTGCAGCAGGTGTACGACCGAGCGAGCTACCTCTACGAGTACCTGGAGGTCAGGGCGAAGCTCGAGAGTACCGTGCGGCTGATCCACTCGAAGCTGATGGACATCAGCCAGACGGCGCTGCAGGCCGAGAGCCGGTACCGCGAGGCCAAAACCAAATTCATCTACGATCCGAACCACGGCCTCATGTGTCTCGAGCAGAAGCTCCCGATGTCCTGGCATGCGTTCAACCAGACGCCCGAGTTTCAGGAGATACCCGAGTACAGGGCTATCGTCGACATGGGCTCCTACTTTGCGGCCTCGAACACGACCTTCTGGACCCTCTACTACCAGATCAAGCCCTTGACCGAACCCTCCAACTGGCTGCCGCCCTTCAAAGGTATAAGCATTAAGTTGGTTAAGCAGAACTCGTATACCCTATCCCTTAAACTTTCTATACTTTCAGCCCAAGCGATGATCGTCGGGCCTCGGCACTTCCGGACGTTCGACGGTCGGCACTTTGACTTTGCCGGCTCGTGCACGTACCTGGTCGCGCGTGACTTTGTCCGCAATCACTTTGCCATTCTGATCAAATACAACGGCAGTGGTCACCAGCTGATCGTACTGGTGGGAGACAAGGCCATCGAGCTCGACGTCTTCAACGACGTGAGTTAATTGATTGACGCTATTCACGCACTCAGAGATGTGAGTAAAGGTAGCTTATAAAAATCTTACATGTTGCATATCAGAGCGTGAAGCTGCTGGGCGAGCGCGATCCCACGGCGAAGCTGCAGCTGCCGATTGAGTTGGAGAACGGCACGGTCTTCGTCTACCAAGACGAGAGCATCGTCACGGTCGAGCGGAAGAACAAGCAGTTCAAGCTCGAGTGCAACCTCAAGTACGACCTGTGCTCACTCGAGCTGTCCGGCTGGTACCACGGCAAGACTGCTGGACTGCTCGGCACGATGAACAACGAGCCGTACGACGACACGCTCGCCTCGAACGGCCGCTACGAGCGCGACGTGGCCAAGTTTGCGCGCAGCTGGGCCCTCGATCCGGACTGCACCGAGTCTGCACTAAACAACAGCAGCAGCAGCCAACTGGATAGCCGGGATAACCAACAGCCGTACGGCCCCTTCTGCCACGAACTCTTCACCAACAAGAGCTCCGAGTTCAGCTCGTGCTTTGGCATCGTCGAGCCCGAGGCCTACCGGCGTGTCTGCG
>UCQR01001234.1:0-11773 GCA_900474235.1 Cecidostiba semifascia
GTTGAACGAGACGCACGCTTTCTTTACTTGAAGTAGACAGTAATAAGTGCCTTTATAGTTATTTGTTAATTTTTTAAAGCTTGGCTATTAAAATCTGAAAAATGTTAAAAGTTTTATTTGATTCGTTTTTTATTATAAATTTCACAAAACTGCATAATGTCTTGCTTGAAAGTAAGGAAAGCCGCTCGTCGTATACACATCGTTAAGATTTTTCATTTAAAATTCTTTTTTTGCTTCCCGTAAGCCCTTGTAATTTTACTTTTCACGCGACAACTTTCTTTTAAAGTGAAAAATAATGTGCGTTTTCTTTCCTCCGTTCTTTACGAGTCTTTCGAAGAGAGAGAGATATTTCTCAGAAATTATTGCACGACTTCAAAATTTTTACAGAGCTTTTATAGCTTAAGTTTAGATTACATAAGGCGTTGGTTGTTAACGCGTTAAGTTTGTTGCTGTATAAGTATTGTAATATATAATGTAATTTACGCATGCTAAACCATTAGTTATTTATAATCAAGCTTTTATCATCGTTACTTGAGTAATAAAAGAATGTTGAGTTAAACGGAGGTTTTAATAATAAAAATCAAGTATAGTCGCTAAAATAGGAGGAAAATTTGTACGCACGCGCAAAAAAAATCCTGTAATATATACACGGTTCTTCCATGTATGGATCAATTAAGTGGGTCGGTCACAAAAAAGAAAAATATATAAGGAATCCCTATTCCCCCGTAAAAAAGTTATCTTTGTTTTTCCTATAATATGCGTATCACACGAATCATTTCCAATAACGCCATCCCCTCGGGATCTCCATCAATCCTAACAAGTATACCTAACACAGAGAAGACCGACTCGTCCATTTATACTCTCCGAAGCAGCCGCAAATATTACATCAGGTTTTTTCCGCGCGCTAAAGCGACAATTTCATCCACGTGCGAATATATCCGGAGCCGAAAAAAAAGCAAAACAAAAAAAGAAAGAAACGTCTCCCGTGTCTCTATCTCGGCGAAAACGCGCGGAAACACTCGATGTATTGTTTTTATAGACTGGCAGTAAAACGACGGTTGAATCGATCGCGACACGTAGCATCTCTGCTCTTTTTCACCCCATCGTAGCAAACACGCGTCGTTAAAGGGTGTGCGGGAGGGATGAGCGCAGCGTATATACGCGATTACCAATTCACGCACAGACAGACGCAGACACACGTGATATTTACACGACCCTTCGGCCCGTTCGCATACAACACAGCACGCGTCCGGTGTGGATTTCTGTATATATATATGTATATATATATATTATGTATATGTATGGCTATGAGTATATACCGCCTGTGCAGCTTGTTATACTCGCGGCTATTATTATTATTATTATTAATCTTTATTGTTGCTGGCCATTTATTACTAGGAGCTATTACTATTATTATCTTTACGATTACTACCGCACGCGCCCGGGCGGATTACTTTCTCTCTCGCTCACGTACATACACACACACCCACACACACACACACTGTTTCTATCTTTCACGTAGGTATAAGACCCGCTCCGCGAAACTTACGACTGGCTTTAACGAGTCTCGTTACTACCTTATCCACGTGTCTTATGTTGCTCTGTCAAAAATCGGGGACAAAAAGTGTGAAAGCGAGTCGCACAGTGTCGCGGGCAGATCGTGGATCCTAAACATTTTCGGAGGTCGCGGCTGTTCGCTGCAGTGCGGCGAACAACAACGGGGCGGCCCTCACTCTGTCTCTGTCTCTCTCTCTCTCTCTCTCTTTCTCTCTCTACACACATCGACAAACGAAATACAACACAACGACAACAATGGCGGTGGCGGGGGATCGAAGAACCGCGCGCGCAACTCTCTCTCTCTCTCTCTCTCGATCTCTCTCTCTCTCTCTCGCGATACAGCACGCGCGTTGTTGGACCAATCTACACATATACATGTATACAAAGACACGCTGTACACGAAAATGTCATGGCGCGCGCACTCGCCCCTGCTCGTGTCTACAGCTATCGGCTTTAGAATTCGTATGCTTTACTCGTCCTTATCCTACTATAATGCTTTATCGGAAAAATAACGACGCGCTTGTGTCGCCGTCAAATATTTATCTACATGTGTCGGTCAATGCATAGTGTTTTTTCTTTATCTTTGTATTTATATACTTGTTTATTTATATTTGCATATGCTTTATACTTTTTATTATTTTTATTATGTATCAGTACGTAAATACGCACCGACGTCCCATTTTTCGCAGGACGTGTACTTAAACACGTAATAATATACAAGAAGACTTTTCCCCTTTTCTTTCCGAGAATCGCCCGAGTGGCTGCGGTGCGTCATTTTCGAATTTCAATTTTTACATTTTGAAGCGCGAATTTCCAGAGCAAAGTGTTTTCAGTGACCCACTCAAATGATTCTCGGAAAAAAAGAATTAATTATACTAGAGTAATAGACAGACTTTATTTTTTACAGTCGTGTACGAGAGCGTTGCGTATTCGACAGTCAGACACGATTATTTTGCCGATATAAATATCGATTATACATACTGGACGCTCGCAGCGAGAGAATCAAACAGAGATGCGTGAAATGAATCGATGTATACTCTTTGAATGCGAATGATGATTATCGGGTTAATTAACGACTGCTTTGATTTGTTTACTGTAACTCGTACGCAGGCTATTTTCTTCTCTCGGCTGCAGATGCA
Organism: Cecidostiba semifascia; assembly: GCA_900474235.1. Classification (NCBI taxonomy): domain Eukaryota; kingdom Metazoa; phylum Arthropoda; class Insecta; order Hymenoptera; family Pteromalidae; genus Cecidostiba; species Cecidostiba semifascia. The sequence continues at coordinate 2,697 of UCQR01001234.1, forward strand.
TCGGCTCTAAAATATTTTCTCTTTCTCTCTCTTCGTTACAAACACTTAAACTACTGATGGATTTACCGAGTCAAGGTGACTCATCCGCTATAAATTTTATCAAAGTCCGCGTATGTATCCCTGTAAGTGCACTCTCAATCCATATGCGTATTATAATTAAAAAATATCGGGAATTCTTTCTTTTTTTCAAGCAAACACGAGATTCGCAGTTCAAATGCGAGTAAGCGTACGAACAAATAATGCGCGCGGTGCGCATTTCACTCCATTTGCCGTGAAAGTTCGCTTTGACGACTTTGCAGAGCACACATTACGGCGATCCGAGACATTTAATCTCGCCTCCCGCATCGCACGCGTACGGAGTGCACAAAGCAGCGAATCAATGCCGCCGTCGGAAACTTCGCGGCCAAATTGATGGGTATACGTGCGTATACGGTACACCGCGAATAGTTCGGCGATTTTCATCCGTATCAATCTCGACGCAGTGCCTCGCGGCGAGAATTTCCGAGGCTGTAAATCGCGCACAGTACGCTCTCTATACGAGTGCGTAGCGGAATTCGCCTACGCCGCGCATACTCGAGTGATGAAGCCAAATTTTGTCACTATTACAAGCGGGGAAAATTGTTTCTGACACAGTCTCGTTGTACATGTAGTATAGAGCACAGATTTGCTCTGTTTACTTTCGAGGCGAATTTGGTTACATCCCTGCGTAAGCGAATTGGCGGACATTCCTTTTACACGGTGCATGAACGATGCTGTAAAACGGTGGCTTTATGCAGATCCTTTGCGAACGATATGGAGTATTAAATTTTTTCGTCGGGCGAGCGGTTTCTTTTCATACTCGATTTCGCGTGTCCCACTGGAGACGGTCGCCGTGTTTTTATGGCATATCGGATAAGGAAAATGCTGGTCGCGATGGCTTCTTTTTCGTTTAATGTAACAGAATTAGGACAGTAATAAAGTGTAGGGTGCACCTGGTATCGTTAAGTTTACGTTCGGCGTAAAGCCACCTTCTTTTACACACAACGTATCTCGGCACGATGACGACGATATATAAATAAACGATGCGTGTACAAGCTAAGTCACTAGAAAAATCTACCTTTCGCAGGTCACACCCGAGCAGCAATGATACAAAACATACTATGTTATATATTCGTATAATATATATATATAATCTATAGTTTTATGCAATGTATATTCATATGACGGCACAGTGCTACGTGCGCCCGCGAGGATCTCGAAATATATTGGCGCAGTTGAACTCGACGGACGACTCGATTTCGTTACGAGTTACGCGCAAATTATTTCAAGACTAATAAAATTACTTTTTTTTATTCTCAGGTTTTCTTTTGCGTGAAAACCACACAGGCATTCATGTCTTTCATTATTCAATGAAATACATACACCTTTTCGTTTGCTTGTGCCATTTTTTATGTTTTTCTTTATTCTTTTCATTACAAATGTTTCATTGAAAATATCTCGTCAAAAATATAAATGCTTTTTTTTAACTGTTCTTTGAATTTATTTACTTCGGCAGTCAAACGAAATTGAAGAGAATTCGTGGAAATCAAAATCGAATGCTTAATAATTAAGAGTGTTATGCGATCTCTATATACTATAAGACAATAATAAATCTCAGTTGAAATAACGATAACAATGAATAAACGTTATAGTACTGCTGACGGTGATAATAATAACAAGAATGATAATAGTAATAATAAGAACATGTCATTGTAGCTCTAAACATTATTTCGAGCGAATACTCGAAGTGTAAGTGCCCCTTCCTTGGCGAGCGTTATACTTAGGTATGTGGTTTTATGGTACACTTAAAACTTACGTCTGCGGCGCCCTTTTCATGAGCTCTGTTTTATGTATAATAATGGCAGCTTTTGTATTACGATTCTCAACTTGAGCGCATATTGTATACGCAGAACCGTCGCGTCTCATCTCGCTATGTCAAACAGCGAGCATATTCGAGAGAGAAAGAAAAGAAACGTATCGTTGGCACAAATTGGGGGCGGAAATTCCTACAACGGAAGTCTACACAGCGACGACGCACCCAATATAAACGTGTGTGACTTTTCTCGTCTATATAGAGAGATAGAGGAAACGATCTCAGCTCAGGTTTTATGTATACCCGTTTTCGCCTTAGATTGCGAGAAATTTCGTACGTTGTCGTTTCGACGTATCATATACAAAAATACACACTGTTCTGGAGTTTTCGCATATTGAGCTTGTTACTTTTGTAATGCTGATAACAGAGACAAATCGTTTCCTCGCAGAATTGATTGATTTCAAAACAATATGGAAATAAATATGGCTCAATGAAATGAATCGGCAGCAATAAAAGTTTTATTTTCTACAACATCTGTTTACCTTTTTAAAAACTCTTTTATAACGATTGAAAATCTGTATAACGTATATTTTCTGTAGCACATCCCCAGTAACATCGAGCAACAAATTCTTTTATTTTTCATACAGATTTTCAACTGGCTTTGCGTGTTTTTTTTACACTTATAGTTACATTCTCACGTGTCTATCGTCGTGCGTTACTTTGAAACGAACGCTTCTTTAAATACAATTCTTATACATGTTTAAATACGTTATCCTTTTTTTAACTTTCACTGTATACTTGAAAAACGTCGCTTCTATTATACTTCGGATTAAATTTCACTTGGAATATTTATATATACATCTCTCCACAGACTATATAGGTTACTTATACAGAACCTACATTGCTAACAGCAATTCGCTAACGATATACGGCTCTTAATTACAAACAGCATGTAACAAAAAAAAGAGAGCTAACAAATACAATTATCAACGTGTTCTATATACCGTCAAACGATTATCTTTATAACAAACAATGTCTCGAAAAGAAAAGACGAAGAAGCCACACTGATAAAGCTGTATATTTCAAAGCAACGCACGAGAGCAATCAATGCTCCCCGCAAATACTCATCTCCGTCGTGAATCTCGCGGGAAAAAAAGTGGACCCCGGGGTTGTGTGCAGGTACTTGGCTCTATATACTCGGATTGGGTATCGCTCTGGTGTGTTTGTTCATACTGTCTTTATAATAGTAATAATAATAATAGTCAATAATCAAGAGTGTGCTGATAGATATAGTCTTCTCCGCTCGTCTAGTCCCGCGTTGGATTGTAGGACTCGAGCGGAGGCATGGACTATTGAGGCGGACACTTGACGACCGTCGTCGTCGCGTACTCGCTGAACTTCTTGTCGATAGGAACTCGATCGTCGTAGAGGGTCGGCGCCTGAAGAATAATACCCGCTGTACCGACCAGCACAGCCAGCGTGAAGATCCAGAGGAAGAGCCGGTCGAGGACCATAGCCACGTACTTCCAGTCCTCCTTCACCTGCAGCACACGCACACGTGTGTGCTCGCTTAGCATGCAAGTGCATCGTAAACGTACAATAAATAAATCGAGTTTTACCGACCTTGGTCGAGTCCTCGAGCATTTTCGTGTGCTCGGCGATGAAGCGCACGCAGATGCAGGACCTGTGTATCTCGGGCGGGCATTTGGAGTGCGAGAAGGTCGAGCTGGGCCGTAGCACGGGACTCTTGGATCCATCGAGGGCAGCTGCGGTTGCGACGTCAACTCCGGCTCCGATCTGCAGGTCCTCGCAGTCGGCGTGTAGCGGCAGTCTCGGCAGACTCGGTCCGTGTATCAGGCAGCTTCCGCCGAATCTGGCTCCGTCCGTCAGGCTGAAATCGGCAAAGCGTTATTATGTAAACTCGTGTCATTATATTTAGCTCTGTTGATCGATTTCGATCGAGCAAGTGATGCTCACCTGGAGGGAGACAGGTCGTCCTTGGAAGAGGCGCGACTGTGGAATCTCTTTGATGGCGTGAGATGCTCGTCGCTGACGTCGTGGCACGAGGTGTGATAGGGGTTGAAGAACGACTTGTCCTTGCTGCCTCTCATACCCCGCATGAGGGCTCTGGTCGAGGTGAACCTATAACACAAAAGGTAAACAATCTCTGTAAACGTTCGCTTTTCTCATTCCCGTCGGGGCGGGAAATCCAATAAAAGGCATTCACCGCCGCCGCCGGAAAGTTTGCGGCGCGCGTCCCTGACCACGCGGAAATTCCCACAAGATTGGAGACCTTCCAAACGCGCAGTAGTATGATAGTAGTAGTAGTAGTAGTAGTAGTAGTAGTGGTATAGCGCGATATATGAAGGTGCTGAATTTCCGAGCTCCTCCTTCCTTCTTCTCGAACTTTCGATAAATTTCCAGGCGCTAAATCACGGGGAGATCCCAGGAATCGATGCGCGCCGCAAGTCTACTACTTTTTCAAAGTTGGCATTTGCATGAGAAGCTGCCGGTGTGAGCGTATGCGGCGGAGAAATCGATGCCTCTTATATTCTCTCTGTTTCGAATTTCCCGCTCATACATACAAGGGGCGATTTTCATTCCAACGACGATATAAGTCAGTTGAGAGAAAGGCGTTGATACTTGCGTGTGATATTTTTCATCGCGTTATAATGACCACGCCCTAGCATGATTCTAATTTAAAGATCACCATAAAGGAGTCCTCATTTCTTGCATTATCTCGAGAACTGTTTTATTTGGCCGTATACGCTGAATACGAGAATTTATTCAAAACTAATTTACTGTAAAAACATTGGACTCTGGCAATTATAACATGAGCGGCTCAAGCAGGTCGAAAAAGGCAGTTTTGCAGGAAACGCTTGAAATTTTCAGCCATATCGACCAACTATGTTTAGTAATTTTAGTAAATTCAAGAAACATAAAATTCTTGATTTTTCATTATTTTTTCATAACGAATTGTTTTGATGATGAATTCAATTTTTAAAATAAGAAATCAAAATGGTACAATTTCGTTTTTGGAGTCCTTTATGAAATAATCATGGAATCAACATACGTAATAATCCTCATAACTCGAAATCCACATGACAATGAACTTTTAATAAATCCTTTATATTTCCGTAAATCTTTAACAATATGCATCGATTATTGCTCGAATAAAATTTTATATGACCAACGATAACTTTTATCTAACAACAGACTCGCGGCCTATATTATTCTACCACTATTTCCTCTGTCCTTTTTATTAATCTTCAATATCTCTTTGACCAAGTACAATCCCAACTGAGTCAGCAGCAGCTTTTTCCACTTTTCCTCCCTGCAAACCATCAGCAAATAAACGCGTTCGATACAAAGACTCGCGAACGGCTATTTCCGACTATTCTCTCTAAATTCCCGCAAGCTAGCAATAACAACGCGAGTCCTGCACTCCATTATTAGTGAAGCGATTATTAGAGTCGAGCGCTGCACTTACCTCGTCGGTTCGAACTTGTACTGAGGCCTCCGCATGACTAGTAGCCTCGGCAGGATGTGTATGAAGACCCTCTTGACCCAAGGCGCCATCTTGTGCGTCTGGGGCGAGCGGAAGTGGACGTTCAGTACGACCACGGTGACGCATATGCTGCAGAGAGATAGAGAGAGAAATGGTAATTGCACTCGTAGTTGCTCGCGCTGTGCCAGCCTATACGTGTTATAGATTCAATTTCGCGAGAATGCTGACCGAGTACATATATACTCTCGGATATATATGGATAGTAGTTCTCTCGTAATTTATCGCTTTGACAGACTTTGCCAATCTGGCTTTTCTGATGTGTGTATACTCTGTATATGTACACCGAAAGCTTATACCAGCGTCGCGTTGCAGAGAAAAAAAACCATGCAAAAAACACACACGCTAGTCACTTACGGCACGCAGCCGCAGGGTATATACATCGTGTATAGTAGGCTTCTCTCTCACTCTCTCTCTCTTGTGAGGGCTCTGGCTTCCGGGACAGCTGCTCTGCGGAATTCACATCTCTGTGATGATGCTCTCTACCCCCGCCGCGAGCGGACTTACATGCCAAGGTTGCGGTCTACTCGTAAACTTGCCGCACTAGCCGCGGGCTTTACGCCTGGAATATGGACCGCACACTGAGAGAAGCGTTATTACGCTTGGGCTTATAGGTATGCTGCATGTTTCAATGCAAATAAGAGTATAGATATACGTATTCGCTCTCGCCGCGTTCGATTGAGAGCTGCTGCTCTTTTTTTATACAATCACACGACACACGTACTTTCACGAGCAAGGAAGTGGACGCAGACGAAAGCGCCTATTAATATTAAAGCGTATCTCGGTTTATGTGAGCAGGGAAGGGCTGTGTATAGGGGAAAAAAAAAGAAACGAGGGCTCTGCCGACGAAGCCGTTTCGTGCGAATGAAAACGCTGCTCTGAAATTAATGTCCCCGGAAGAGCCGCGCGGAAAAAGCTTTCGCGCCGTCGTCGACCCGCTGACCCGGATTAACCGATGACACGCGGCCCGTCCTTTCGCAGTCGCGCGAATAAAAAAGCTCCGGCCGCTGCTGATGCGCGTATAGTGAGTCTTGTAGCGTTATTTCATCTCATCTGATGTCTGGGGCTTTTTCTGTGGACACGTCTCGTTGTACAAGTTTTTTTTTTGTTAAATAGAAAACATTCTTCGTTGTATCTACCTTTATTTTCCGCGAATCATCACTCCGATTTCCATCAGTCGAATAACGCACACGTTCACAGCTCTCGTTATAGTCCCGCGACAATACAATCATCGCCTAATATCCGGGGAATTCTCGACGTCCGTAAATTAACAAACTGCACATACGTGCGCGGCAAGTCAAACGTCATCCCGGAGAGGAAAATGGAAAAACTACGAGCACGCTGCACACGACGAGAGAGAGAGGGAGAGAATTTGTCGATTAATCGCTGAAATTTCCCTGGTATCCGGCCCTTATCGGCATTTTCCGCTCGGATTAGCGGCCTACTGCTGCAGCGGAAGCTCTGCATTAAGGCTCTGCTCTCGGCGCCGTATTTAATACGCCGATTTCCCTATTCTCTCTCTCTTATCTCTGTCCGCCCCCCCCCCTCTCGCTTTCTCCGTCTGCAGAGTCGGGTTTGATTGGAAATTCCAAGCAGTCGTCGGCGTCGAGAGAGAGAGAGAGAGAGAGAGAGAGAGACCCTATATACTATCTATCTATCCATCGCTATAAGGCTTAGTGGGCGTGAGCGTGCCGCGCTTGCGGAATCGCAATATTCGAGAGAAAGCAGCAGCGAAAGCACACGAGTAGGGCGGCTACTGACTTTTACTTTATAAAACCTTTCACGCCCCAGGCATTCTTTCTTTCTGCGCTATAGATGGCTGGCTTTTTTTTCTTTATCGTGTCCTAAATGAAAAATCGCTGTTGCATCTAATAAGAGAGAGAAGGCGCATTATGTATATAGCTGAGAATTTAATAATATACCCTCGGAGCGCCTGGAAGTTATCTTTGTTTACGAACCGATCACTATACTTATATGAGAACGTTTTCCAATAATTCTTCTGGAAACAATAAGTGTATAAGCAACAGTGACGCTCATCCTTGCTTTCTGCATTTTTTGGCCACTATATGCTTTCACGAGCGTATACAATTATACATATATGAAAATCCACGGCCAACAGGAAACAGCTCGGTAGCTAGAACTTGGAATTTTTATTTCGAGGGCACACCTACCAGACCACTTTTTTATGGTTCCTTAGACCATCGAGAGTAAGAAAAACCAAGTGTACACGATTTATCGCTTGCCAAACTTTTTTACCGGACACTTTAAATTCTGTTATGGGAATTTAACACGGGAAATTTAAAGAAAATGTAGCCATTGCTCAACGGCATGTACTTAATGTCTGAAGAGAGCATGGGAAAATGTATATACTTATATAGGATCAAAGTACGAGAAAAGAGCTTCAATTTAAGCCCTGGTGGGTTAAAAATAATCACTTAGGTAAAAGTTGTCTGCGACTGAAAATAGCGAAAAATCATAAATGTCTCGACTTTTCACGAAAACCAGTGATTTTTTCCTTTTTTAAAACCCTCATAACTTTTCACCCGAGCGGTCATTTTTAACCACCAGGGGTCAAATTAAAGCTCTTTTAAGTTATGAGGGTTTTAAAAAATGAAAAAATCACTGGTTTTCGTAAAAAGTCGAGATATTTATGATTTTTTGCTATTTTCAATCGCAGACAACTTCTTACCTAAGCGGTCATTTTTACCCGCCAGGGGGTCTATTGAGGTTTCGAAATAATTTGTCCGGGCAAATTTTACCCCGGTAAAAGTCACGACAAACGAAATATTGTCGTTACTTAGCATCAACATCGTGTTGACTTCGCTTTAAAAACAGAAAGGCAAAATTTTACCCGGGCAAAAGTGTTCTTCGTCTGTTTTTAAAGCGAAGTCAACACGATATTGATGCTAAGTAACGACAATATTTCGTTTGTCGTGACTTTTACCGGGGTAAAATTTGCCCGGAAAAATTATTTCGAAACCTCAATAGACCCCCAGGGCTTAAATTGAATCTCTTTTCTAGTACTTCGATCCTATAAGTATGCATTTTCTCTCGCACTTTTCAGACAAATAGTTCCAAAAATGACTGCTTTTCATTAATTTACGCTGGGGTTTTCCTACTTCGAATGGTCTAAGGAACTACAAAAAAGAGGTCTGGTAGGTGTGCCCTCAAAATAAAAATTCCAACTACTAGCTACCGAGTTGTTTCCTGTTGGCCGTAGATTTGCACAAATACGTATATACACGCGAATGACGAGAAAAAGTACAGAAGAGGACAGCGACCGACTATACACTTGTCATCACTATCGTCGTACAATTAGTCGGGAAATTTTTATTCCCTCGTAAACGCAAGTTTTACGACCCTTCCCGCGTGTTTTCTCTTCTTTTCCCTATACGATGTTTTTTTTTATCGTATCGACCGGTTGCTACTGCGATTTCCATCTCGGTCAGACACAACATTGCTCGTCCGACTAATTTCCGCAAACACACATCGCAGAGCTTAATTTAAAAGAAAAAAAACGACAAGTGCAAGCTCGCCAGGGTCCGGAATTACACGGGAAATAAAGTTTGCAGCGCGCGAAGCTTATACAGCCCCTAAATGGCTCCTGAAAGCGCCGAGACTTTATTACATAAACCTAGCTGGTCGTCTCTCGTAAAAAAAAGAAGCGTATATATATACATA
>UCQR01001236.1:0-15630 GCA_900474235.1 Cecidostiba semifascia
ATATCTTCATCTACACATACTGGTCAATTCCATCGACACCTTATCAATCCCCTGACAATATCGCAGCAGAATGTACACACAGCCTCGCATATAACAGGTAAGTAGCAGCCAAAGGCAAATATTTCCCTTTCCCTTATCAAAAGAGCTAAACATATAATCGCTGCACATATACGCGCTCAAAAATCGTCGGCGCTATTCGTGCAGTATATATACCTATATATACATCAGCGCACCTGTCCCAGACAGGACTCGCTCAAACGCCTGACGACGGCTTTTCCGCACGCACCAAAACAACGAAATTCCTGATGTGATTGTGGGCATAATATTATACCTAGGAAACAACAGCACAGTAAAATCGCCGCAACGTCCACCACTTCGCCTAGAGAAACAGCCGCATAAATCGAGCAAATTAAGTATATCCGTACATGCAGGTATATTATAAATCTGCAACTTACGTGTATAAGTAGCTTTGTGTGCCATTGCCGCCTGTTATATACTCACTCGAAGAGCCGTTGGGTGTGTCTGTGTGTGCGTGTATATATAACGCTCGTCGTGGGTAGTGGAAGAAGTCGCGCGCGTAGGTACGGTGGGGAGGACGAGTGGAGGGGGGAAGAGAGAGAGAGAGAGAGAGAGCGCCTGCTAGAGAACCACATACTGTACAGATTCCAGCCGGACGAGGAGAGCTAACGCCTATAGCCTGGTGTGTGTTTGGGCTCTTTCTCCTCGTCAGTTCAACCTGGCGGCTGGCGGTACACAGCCGAACGAACGCGAAGAGCAGGCTCCTGTTCCGTGTACATAAACTCCACCTCGTCGGCGTTGTCCTCGCTGGCTGCACACGGATACCGTATTCCGCGCGATATACGCTTACGCCGCCGCCGCCACTTTTTTTTTATACGCACGTGTACATATATTATTCAGTCGAGAATAAGTATTTCTCATCAATAAGTATAATATAATATAAACGTACCTTTGCTGCTGTTGCTGCTGCTGCTGCCGAGTCAGGCGAGCGCTGGTCGACGAACGAGGAGTGTGTATAGCGCGAGAGAAAGAGAGAGAGAGAGAGAGAGAGACAGAGCCAGGTGCGAGAGAAGCAACAGTATATTGGCCGCATCAGGATGGTGACGAAGGACGTGAAACCGGGTACGAGGGAAAGCATGAACCCCTACGAGAAACCGCCGAGCGTTTCGTTCGGCAAGTCCGTCAGGCTCTTCATCTACAATCCGGAAACCAAGGCCTTCATGGGCAGGACAGCCAGCAGTTGGGGTAAGTGTATATTCTATACCTGTCTACTTTCATCTCTCTCTCTCTCTTTTTGCGGAGCAGTTCCGAAATAATCCTGTATATCCTACACGTATACTCGAGTTTCGCGGGCTTTCTTTCCGCGCCCGCGCAATCCGTTGATAATATCGTGCGTGTAGTGTATATAATGCGATGACGATGACGAGTATTGTATAGAGGAAAGGGCGCTGGCCTCTTGCGCTGCTGCGGCGGCGACGCGACGAGCCACGCCAATTTTTCTTGCTGATGCTATACTTAACGTATATAACTTGTTTACGCCCGTGCACGAGCTCTTGAGCAATCGCGTCCTAAAGACTCGTCGTGCTGCTGAGTCCTGTTGGACGAAATTCTGGCATTTCTTATAGTATATGCCGATTGGCGATCGAAATTTGTGTATTATATTGTAGGTGTGTATACGCACGTAAGCGGAGAGTTGATAATTGTGCGCTGTACTATACCATGGAGAACCGTGGCAGCCGCGGCTAATGAGGTGAATTAGTGCGCGCAGACGAAAAAGAAAAATTCGACTCATATACAAAAATGAATGATATACTTACATGCGCCGGCTCGGTCTTTTGCATTTATAATCACAACAGTTTCTATGTGTCTATAATATAAGTTCGCGAGCGCGTACGTAGCAACCAGTAGAGTTTAAATCTCCCGCGTTGTTATATACCGTTCGAAAATCCTGTAACATAGATTGTATGTATATGTGTTACACATAATAGTGGCGTTTCTCTTGATTTTGCAAAATTACTGCGGACCGCCGAGGTGAAAAAGTGCTGGTGCAGGATAATTTTTCTCGCGCGCGCGGTCGGTTTGAGTTTTCGAACGCAGGCGAGGAATTTATCGACGGCGAACCGTTAGGTTAGGTAGGGCGCGAGCCGGCCAGGGCCGTACTTAGCGAATACTGTGCGCGGGTGCAACAGCGTTGTAATGCATGAGTCACACATGTTGCTTTTTAAATTATAATATATACACAGCTGCAGTCGAAAAAAAGGGCGTGTTCATGATTGCGCGAGGGTTGAATGAGAATTTGATTTTCTCCTTTGGGGAAATCGATGGCGTGGTTCGTAGCTGCGTTGAGGTTAGGATGAGAAACCGGTATTTCTGAATTCGTTTTTGTGTAGGGATTTATCCTTCACTTTCTTTTGGGTATAGATGTTTACCTGAATTTCATTCACGGTATATGCTGTGGATGTAACTATAATTTTATATAGAAATTTAATTTTTGTTTTTAAATTTAGCGCGAAATCGTTCGAAAACACACCTGTTTTAGCTTTAAATTTGTACGCGTTCGTATAATGCTATCACGAGATATTAAAAAAAAAAAAAGAAAAAGATTATAATACTCAGCTGCAAGAAGAAATGTTATAAGTGTAAAAATTTGAGTAGCTAAGTATTCGTGAATCACATCACAAGGAATTTATAAGTATGTGTACATATGCAAAAAAAAAGTCGTAGCTCATTTTCTCAAAAACAAAAAAATCACATAAAAAAAATCATTACGGGAGAGAAAGAGCAACGTTTCTTCCGCCGATATATACGAGGTATTAGAATTGTCATTGCAAAATCACAACGATCGCGCATGAATGAACATCTCCGCGTACAGTATACATATTACTATATACCGAGCTATGTACATGCAGACTACGTCGTCGCAGGAAAGGATGACGAGTATAGTTTTTTCTCATAGTAGCTGTTCGTGCGACTTTATTAAAGCCGCTGAGCATTATACACGCTACGATTCGGACTTGGTCGGTTGAGTGATTCACTCCTTCTCAATGCGTGGTGGGGAATAGGCCATCAGGAAACAAACCTTGCGACTGTTATTAAGTATAGCGCGCGTTTGTATAATTATTGTCTAGTTCACGAATTCGATATTTTTCGCCTCCACTATTATAATGATGTCGATTTGTGTATTATTTTTGAAAACGGAAAGTTGTGCATTTTAGTAGGGTGTTATTCTTTTTTTTTAGGGCTACCGGCCGATCTTGTTTTGAATCAGTGACTTAAATCCCTTTTAAAGAGCTGGCTATCATCATATAAATATTTTCTTCTTTTAGCAAAGATAATTTTCTGAAAAAAGAGTGTATATTTCCGTGACTCCGGTTTCACGTTGCCCTGTAAACTGCGACAGCCGGTCTACACGGGATCGACCTCATTAACGATGACGTCTCGGGGGTGTGACCGACTGTCTATGTATATATTTCGGAAAGACGAGTGACAACAACAGATTTCCGAGAATCTTGATAATCAGCCATATACTTGTACTAAAAATAAAACCGGCAGCGTTTTTTATATTCCTCTCGCCTGTCGCTATACACCGCGTCGAGAGGCAAGAACTGATTTTATATTCTGTCCATTAGATCTATATTCTTATATACGAACACCTGGACATGTGTACCAATCGCTTACGCGTGGTGCGTATATATAGGCGAAAGTAGTATTCAGTCATTCATAAAAATGTGATTTTGTTGTTTTCATTATTTCAAATGACGTGTGCATAGGATTGTCAAAAAGAGGTTATGGATCATCGTCCGAATCTATATGTATGCCAGGGACAATTAAGAAAAATTGATAATTTATTTTTCACCAACACATCGAATTTCCATGGAATTATTATATACAAGCGGAAGTACTTAGCAAACAATTTTCCTTTATCGGAAGGCCAATCTTGTTTCCGATGTCGCGCCGCAATTTAGCGTTATACGCGCGCCGTAAGGAGACCCTCGTCGTCTAAACTGATAGGATAATTGAAAAATCGTTCTAAATCGTAATTAGCTCTTGTAACTTGACGTCACGGCTTCAAAAGAGCTTGTAAAACGTGCTAATTTCAAAAGCATTCAAGATCATGGCTTATATCGCATTTCTCGCAGATCCATGTCACATTCGCAGTTTTTTTATAAAAAAATTAATAAAAATTCAACTTCAAGCGCCTGCAAATCAAAGCAAATAAGTTAAATTCTTTATGTATAGAGTAAATTAGATTGTCGATTAAAACTGTGACTATAATTAAGTTGGTATAAAAGCTTTACTCATTCATCGTATACGATGGCATGGTGATGAGTCAAGTATTTTATGGCCAAAAAATTGGACGATCGACGCAATTAGCGCGGTTGAAAAATATAGGCGGTACGTGAATTAAAGAAGAAATCTCGAAATATCTAAATGATGCTTAAATGTTTTTTTAAATATGCCAAAAGCGATCAGATTTTTTTATTCATTAAAAAGCAAAAAATTTATTTGTATAATTGTTATTGATTATCGTACACCGAACTTAATACAAATTTGACGTGTGTGCTGCTATAGCTTTGAGGATAAGTCTCATGTAAACGTGTTATGATGTGGACAAGTGAATCAGTCAGAATGCAGGATAACGCATTTAAAATGCGTTGCTGGGAAGTGCAATTGTCGCGACTGACCGATGACGATTTACACGTACGGCCAACATGCACGTGTGCAAACAAATTCTGCAGTATAGTAGAGTCGCGCTTGCAGACACGTTGTTGCGCGCAACAGGCAAAATAAAATATTCTTAAATTATATAATACATGCGTATATATATTGTTTGTATACAACTTTGATAAAAATTTTAAAATTATTGGAAATTTGTCAATACTTTTGTAACGATCTATAAATATTTGACTGTGATGGGAATAATATGAGCCAAACATGTTTGTTGTGGAAGAAAACCACTATATATATATATGTATAACACAGAGGTGTTGGCATTTTCATATATATACAGACCTTTTTTTCAATCATCTGTTCCGTTCCATCGCTCTATTCTTCACCCTTTCATTGTAATGCCATTCGTAAATTCTTGACACACATATGCTAAAACCATTAGCGTGAAAAAAAAAATCCGCGTTAATTGAAGTAATTCAATAATAGCCCTTATTGGGACGAAAACAGCTTTATCAAGAGTAGCCGTGATATTCAATGAATGTATATATACAAGAGGCACCACGTGTATTTACAGTTGAAATTTATTGGTTCCAAGCGATTATTTCATTCATATACGCAAACGGGCTCTCAACAAAGATTGACTGGAGTTTAAATGTGTGCCCTGATCGAAGGTAATCCACGACGAAGGTTATAACGTGTACCCGAGAGCAGTAGTTTCTTATTCAACTATTGCAAAAACTGCATAACGCGGAAGTCATCCGATCTTCGGCAAACGATCGCGTGTATAGCGCGATCCGTATTGTCTTTCACTGGTGTCTTTTAGTATTTTTTCCATCGACTCTGATATTGTGGATACATTTTTTTCCATCATGCCAAGAAAAATGTTCTAGGAATGAAAATCAATCCTTTTTACATCCTCGCACACAGTACCTCTTGCGATAGACTATATATGTATAGAAAAACTAGTCCACGGTCTTTGTACAAAGAAAATATACGTATACAGCACGACGACGATCTCTTTGTTCGTCATCCTCACCCCAATAAAGGGAATGCGCGCGCGTATAGCCCCTATATGTATACTATAGATTCGCCTTTGTCCGAAAAAAAAAGGTATAATATACTTATGTATAAGCATCACGCGTATACGCGCGCGCACGGAACACAGCAGCTATAACTTCAGCTGCAGCATCATCCAGCGAGTATACATAGCAGCAACTCGTGGGTGTACCCTTCGTTCGCGGCCGGTCGCTCCATACTCTTGGCTGGCCCTAGGTTACGTAATGCCCCCGTAATGCCCGGCCGTTTAATGTCAATTGACCTCGTTGTGGCACGTTTGCGCCGGGGGAAGTTCAACAATTGCCATTCAGCGTCGCGACGTTGCGCGCGCGCGCGCGCGCTCGTGTACATCGCGCCGCCAAGACTCCTATATGTATACTATTTCTGATGTATGTATATGTGTGTGTGTGTGTGTGTGTGTGTGTGTGTGTGTGTGTGTATGTGGAGAGACGCGCGAGACAGAGGCGTAATGTGTGCAACGCGCTTCCGCCTCATTCAGGGGACAGAGAGCTGCATCAGCCGCACGCGCTTATATACAGGAGGTCTTTCGGCCTTTGTGTCCATAAGCTCGCGCGTTCATCAGATCTCGATCTCATTTACCGCGCGGGTTGCTGATTTTCGCGCCAAGGACCATCACGAGCGGGATTTTGTTTTTAACGGATGAAGGCGCGTGCATCGGATTCTTGATGCTGGCGCTAAAATTTGATTGGTGAATCGCGTGCTTTACACAGGATTTTTGGAAAATCGGTTGAATTCAGCGATATCTCTCGTTACGTGTAGATATTATTTCAAGAAATTGTCGCGCGTAGCCAGATTTTGGGCGTTTCTGAGAAATCACGTTTATTGCGTACATATAACTCAGAATGTTTGTACTTTATATTTGTATTATACATAAATATTGTATGGTATTTCATATTCGAGATAGCATGCTTATTAATTTTACTATATCATAGGCAATTTTTGTCTAGATAACAGATAACGAATTATCTGTCATCTGAATGGTTAGATAATTAGCTTTTTTCACAAGTGTCCCAAATTTTCCAAAAAATTATTTGATAACCAAGTTTTGCTAACAAAAGGGAAGACCACAGACAGCGTGTGCTCAATCTTCCTCAAACTTTTCCAGGTGTCTTCTTTCAACATAAAGAAGTCTGTTTACGACCCATGTTGTCTCACAAGAGCCTTATTTCGCGAGTTGCAAAGGATTACATGGGTTTTAAATCTCAAAATATTGATTGTTTCAAAAGATATATACAGCGAATTGAAGATTTTTATCGAATATTGCATGCTTTTTTTCTACTGTTTTATAGAATTGAAATTCGATAAAATCTTTAATCATCACTTTATGTATCTTTTGAAGCAAACTATTTTCTGACCTCTGAAACCCCCTCGAATAAAAGGAAATTTTCCGTACTTCAGAATAAAAATTCACTGTATAGATTTTGGTTTTTTTTTTTGTTGGGAATTTTGACTAAAAAAGGCTTTAGCTGACGAACCAAAGCTTATGGGACAAAAAGTTCGTAGGTATACATATATCAGTTTTATGTTGAAAGAAGACACCTGAAAAAGTGTTTGAAAATGATTTGGCTCCCGCTCTCCGTGGTCTGCCCTTGTAACTTGTTAGTGCATACCCTTTGATAACTCGCCTAATAAAATGGATAATTCAGTTAGATAACGATTTGTCTATAGATAAAATAGGCCTAAAATAAACAATTATCTTTTATCTATAAGCTTTATCTGTAATAGCTCGAAAAACGACGAATAGCCATTATTTCCAGCGAAGATAATATATTATGTTATCTAGATATAATTGTTCAGATAACCGCCCATGACTGCATGTCGATAGACACGGGATGAAAAAATTCTATCTTCTCGCAAAAATCTGGTCTGAGTGATGACGATCTTTTTTTTCGGCTGAAGATATAACCGATCTCGCGGCCGTTTGTGCTTGAAAAGGCGACTCTGATGCACGACGCGACGACCTCGCGCTCCGCGAGAATTGAATCAAAGAGCAAATTGAATTGCTTCACTTGACTGATTCTTTTGATCTCCGCTGATTTCGAGTCTCGTAACGACTGCTCCTCTTTGTGCGTATCCGCGCGCATTATGCGTCTCGAAGCTTTGCAAAAATGGCATTCGGTTGGACCATAATCAAGTTATCGAAGCGACGACTTTATCTTGATTTACATTTTTTCTTCTTTTAATTTCAGGAAAAATCGGCCTGTTCTACCTGATATTCTACGGAGTATTGGCTGCTTTAGTCGCAATCTGTTTCTGGGGATTTTTCCAGACTCTCGACCCTCGAAGACCCACATGGCAGCTGGAAGCTTCCATAATCGGCACAAATCCCGGTAAGAATTCACGAAATTCGATCATTATACCTATGCAACTAAGAGTCGCAACTATTAATTTGGCTTATTCTTTTTCATTATTCAAGGTCTGGGATTTAGGCCACTGCCGCCGCCAGAGAACGTCGAGAGTACGCTCATTTGGTACAAAGGAACTGACAAGGGCAACTACCAGCACTGGACGAATGCGCTCACGAAATTCTTAAAACGTAACGCGGTTTTTAATTTCTCGATTTTATCGCGCGTTTCTTCCAAAGACGACTGATTGAAAAACTTGTTCTTTGCCCACAGCTTATCGAACTCCTGGAGGAACACCTGGCCGTGGTGCGAATATACATAACTGTAGATACGACGACCCCCCGAAACCCGGACAGGTTTGCTCCGTCGACGTGCAAAATTGGGCGCCCTGCACTGCCGAGAATAACTTTGGATACCACACGTCTTCACCCTGTATCTTCCTCAAGCTAAACAAAGTAAGCTACTTTTATTCGATTCATTTTTAATATAACATCACCCACTGAAGAGTGCAGTATATTCACACGTTTCCACTTTTTATCTTCAAGATATTCGGCTGGAGACCAGAGTATTACAACGACACTTCGAACCTGCCTGCGAAAATGCCCGACAAGTTGAAAAGGCACATCAAGAGTGTCGGCAATCCAGCAGAACGAAATACGGTTTGGGTCTCGTGCGAAGGCGAAAATCCAGCTGATCAAGAGAACGTTGGGCCCATTAACGTTATCCCACGACAGGGCTTCCCAGGATACTATTATCCCTACGAGAATTCCGAGGGCTACCTCAGTCCACTAGTCGCTGTGCATTTCGAGAGACCACGAAGTAAGTACATGCATTGTCTTATTGTTTTACATTTGCATCATAGATAAAATACAGGTGTTATAGATCCTTTTTTTTCAAGTATTCTTCGTTAAAATCAATCACTTTTGTTAGTTAATAATATATAAAGTAATTTTGCATTTCTAATATTGTTATTTTATTGTTTTGCAGCTGGTATTCTCATTAATGTAGAATGCAAGGCATGGGCGAAGAACATCATCCACAACCGAAACGATAAACTGGGCTCTGTACACTTCGAACTGCTCATCGACTAAGAAAATATTCTTAATGCTGTATTCGTTCATTCAACATTCGACTCTCCATGGGCATAATTCTCGAATGTGGGCTTGTTTCTAGATCTTCTGACTTTCATCGTTATTTAACTTAGATCGAACACATTGAGATAGCTTAGTATTTCATTTAGTATTACTCATAATCATTCCATAATTGTTACGTACTTGCGTCTTGAAGAATTTTGTATATTTTATAACGTTAAAATGCCAAAGCTCTAGAAGTTGCCCATGCGCCCTTGCCGCTCCATTCAGCTGCTGTTTTTCGCCAGTGAAAATAAGCAAAGACAGTATAGAAGAATATATTGAAATGAAGAAAGAAGACGCAGTAAGTGCGATCTACTTTCTATCAGCGTACGATCGACGAAGAAGACTCATTAATGTTCGGGGATTTTTTTTAAAAAATGCCCCAGCCTGCGCAACCAAATGTTTTAAGTTTCATGCGATCGCCAAGCAGATTAATCATCGCGTATGAAAGGATTGTCTATACAAAGTATAAACAATTTTTCCCAACGATTTGTACAATTGTATTGAAAACATGTCTCCTTTGATAAAAAGTATAAACTAATGAATCGTTTCAATTTTTTATCCAAGGAATATATATTAACGAACACAACATCCCCGCGTGCGATGTTATTCATTTACACATACACTCTTACACCAAAACACTAAAAATACGACACAACCACACGGAATACAGATACATACATACAGAGTAGTTTAATTGTAGATTGTAGTTGCGTAAGTTGCAAAAATCTATTCTGATGGTCCATGCTCGATTTTGTGATCTCCAAAATAATTAAGAGAATACAAAGCCAAAATTTTTGCGTGTTTAATTTATTGTATATGGTTAAATTCAAATCAGAAAACCATGGGAATCCGAAATGTTATTTATAAATAATCTGTTAACTGCATGCGTTTGCAGCGTATCGCAATTCTTCTAATTAGTATTTTTCTTATAGAGTGAAATATGCCCGATACGAAAACTGCGAATTGATTGTATAAAGACAATATTATATAATTTGTATTTACTACTAATTTATATAATTGATTTACTTGTGTTATTGTCTGATCTAACAAGTCATGTTCAAAAGGTGTTTTGGAAAACTTTTGCAATGTTTACTTTTTATACGGTAATTGTACCATAATTAAAATTTTGTAATACTCGATACGACAGTCGAATAATCTCGTGATATTACAGCTTCTTACACCTGCCTGGCAAGAAGTTCAAATTTATTAGCATGTTTTTAAAAATGTTATACGAATACACCTACCAAAAGACAGCGCAACTGAAAATAAACTGATAAATAGTATAGAGAAACGCTCTTCAATTTTGATTTTTCGTCAATCGACGCAGTTTTGTTATCTTATTATACTTAACTTTTATCAATTCTTGATACATTTCTTTTCACAATGCCTGTTGTATCAAAACACATAGAAAAAATGAAATTCACCTGTTTTTATTTTCAATCACCTTCGGGCTAAAGGTTTTGTTAATCAATGTTGTACCTTGTAAATTATTTACCATTTAATACGTTTTAACTTTAAAGACACAGCACTTAACTAATTAATTATATGAGTACACTGTAAAGCAAAAAATTTACAAAAGTTTGATTTGGAATTAGTCTAACTTTACAAAACATTTTGCATTAAACTTCTAATAAACTGTAATTTGTACACTATAAATGTATCATTAGTGCCTGAAATCTAGTGTAAGGAAAATTTTAACTATTAATATCGTTAATACATTGTATACACCAGCAGAAAAAGTAAATTTGCGTTGCGAATGATAGTGGACAAAACTTTTCACACCACAGGTATTATAAAATAACGATTAATTTGAAACCTACTTATATTTACACTGTGTATTACAGTGTACTCCATTTTTGCATCAGTAGGTTCGCAGAGAAAACGAAAACTGTTTTTTGATAATATTTCGATCATTGTTTCTATCAATTTTTTGTAAAATGCATGCTCTCTGCGGAACAAAAAAAACTGATACGTGATAGAATAGATGCCGATAAGCACTGTGCAAAAGGATTTCTATTTTTAAATATCACGTACCCATATACAACAAAAAGTGTGTAAACATAGAACCAGAAATAAAAAGTTTTTCGTCATCTGTTTTGTTTTATTTTACTATTGAAGATATAACAGGCTGTTTCAAATTCAAAGTATATAGAAGTTTATCAGGTCCTGAATGCATTTATTTGACTCTGGTGCCTTAAAACGATAGAACATCAAAATAGACTTTTTTTGAGTTGTGTTAGGGCTTCGTAGGTACCGACGACTTATTATTAATCCTGCTAAAATATTACTTTAAAATCTTGCAGATATCCACGTTGAATATACATATAGTAGGCTGTTATACTTAAAATATATATTGCGCATACTTTTAAGGTGTT
Organism: Cecidostiba semifascia; assembly: GCA_900474235.1. Lineage (NCBI taxonomy): Eukaryota > Metazoa > Arthropoda > Insecta > Hymenoptera > Pteromalidae > Cecidostiba > Cecidostiba semifascia. The sequence goes on from UCQR01001236.1 coordinate 11,623, forward strand.
CTATTGTATTTCGGTTTTACCGACCTTAAATTTATTAAAAAATTTCCCGCAAATCAACGGATCAGAATAAATGTTGCCTTTAGAAATCTTATTTTGAGAACACAATAAAATCATTCATGTCGTAAGGGGGTCCAAAAGTCAATTCGAATTCAGATTACGCGCCACAAAGTAGCAAACGATTTGCTTATTAACAAGTAATACAAACAATATTAGGATAAACCACGATATAGTTACCCTCCGTAATGTAATTATCATTTTACAAATTAACTTCAAACTTTGTAAAATGATAGATAATTACATGACGGAGGGCAACTATGCCGTGGTTTGTTGTAATTTTGTTTTTATTATTTTACATATACAATATACATACTTACTACTTACAAGAGTAAAAAATTTAGGCTATTATTACCAGATAATCGAAACAGAACAAGATTTTCTTTATTCATATATATTTTTTCACAAATTTTGCACAATTATTATTTATTGGTTTACAAAAAAAAAGGATTGAACAACGTTGTCTGAGCGCTTTTAATATACACGTTTCACACTGCAAAAACAATTTTTTTTTAAATTGACAATACAGTCGCTCTATTATAAACTTATAAACTAAAAGAGGTTTAATTTAATGTGATTAAAACCTTATATTATATATATACAATTCGTACTTTATGTACTACGAATCCAGCGTAGTAAATAATTATACACGGCTACATATATGCACGCGAAAAAAATAGATATTCAATCGTTCAAACTCATACAATATCATGTACTTTGCGTTATTCTTATAAATAGACGTATATTTAACGCAATTATTGATTTTGTACTGGGCAAAAATTGCAAAAAGTAAGTTGTCTATGATCACATCGTGTGATTTAAAACCATATAAGTATGTTATTTCAAGTTTTAATACAAACATGTCAAACACGTTTCTAGAATTTAAGTACAATGATGATATAAATCTTAATTTAAGTTAAGAGTCATTTTCCATTTCGTATAATATTCATATCTGTTTTCCTTATCCAATTTATAAAGGGAATCACTTTGACAAACTCTATCACTTCGATTAAGTTTTATAAAAATCGATTGAAGTACATTTTGCGCAGCCTAGATTGTTTTTCTAAGTATATAGACTTGAAATTAAGTTTTTGCACTTTTGCTATTTGAAAATTTCATTATATTCGACTTATAATCAGAGCGTTTTCCGGCTTTAAAAATAAGAAAATTATTGAGATTACTGTTTAAACGATGGTCGCTCAAAGGGAAACGCTCTGATCGAACTATTGTAAAATAAAAAAAAAACTTACCTAAAAATCTCCTTAGAAGCTATATAGCTACACTATCTAATATACTAGTGTATACGTACTGGCGTATATAATACATCGCACGGAGGACTCAGCAGCGGCAGCTTTGTTGTTTTTTTTCTTTTGTTCTAAGTTACATATACACGAAGTGATACAAATACACACGTATTTTCTTCCCGAGAATTTTTTATCTCGATGCATGAAAATCGTGTATCATGATTTCGATTGTCATAACGATGATTGCGCGATGATGTTAAGCTAGGTTGTATTGCAGAGGAAAGAAAGAGAGAGAGAGAGAAAACCGTTTGATCGGCGTCGTACACGAACTAACAATAAAACATTTGATTATTCTTGTTGATCTGAGCAAGTGTGTGTGTGTGTGTGTGTGTGTGTGTGTGTGTGCGTGTATACAATGTATGTGTACGTAAGAAGCAGGCACAAGCGGGGAATTTTTTTTTTTTCTTAAATTGTATTGCGATTGTGAATGTATCAATCGTCTATTAACAGCTCGAAGTGAACGGATCCTGCTTTTTCTCCTCTTTTTGAGTGGTAAATTATATTTTTTGCCCAAGCTCTGCACTCGACGCTGATAATTGTGTTTCCTGTTGAAAAGTCAAGTTGATTAATTTTTTAAGTGAATTCTAGTAGACAATAATTGTTGTTTATACATTATGTAATTATAACTATGAAATGTATATATGCACGAAACATAAAATAAAGACATTTGCAGCATGTTAAACGAGCCGGCGATTCAAAGATTTTTCTTGCCACTTATAAGTTTCGAGATTAAAGCGTAAATAAAAATTATACTTACTCGTGGGTCGCTTGAGATGAACAGCCACTACAGGACTAAGGTATCCCGGCGTGTTGACGAACGGATAATAGTATCCAGGAAAACCTCGAGATTGCGGGTAATACTCCAACTCTCCGATGATTTCGCGATCATAAGGATCCTCACCTTGGCACGTTACCCAGACAGTGTTGAGCTGTCACGAAAACAGATATTTATGAATAAACTATAATAACAATATGTCATTTATACCATTTCTTTCATAAATCAAAGCTCACTACTCACCATCGATTTATCTGATGATTGTTCAATATTTTTTATGTGATCCTTGAGCTCCTGTGGCATATTACTTGGCAGGTCGGACGAGTCATTGTAGTATTCCGGTATCCAGTCGTATATCTACAAACAAAAAATAATCTTCATATAAAACCGCTGCAGCTTATATTGCCTCTATATACTATATATAATAATTACTCGATCAAGATGCTATATCAGAGGAAAAAAAAATATCGATCCTAAAAATTACGAGCAAACTCACCCTGTTGAGCTTAATGAAGATGCAGGGCGCGGAGTTATTGAAACCGTAGCCTTCTATGGCTGAGCAAGGACCATATTTGTTAACGTCGACGGCGCAGACTTTACCTTCCTCTGGAGGCCTGTTGTAATCGCAGATCACCTGATTACGTCCGGACTCCGGCAGGTTCGTCTTATTCAGATAATCTGTGGAAAATACGAAAATTTATTGTTTCACTTATTATTATAGGTATATAATTATACCAATTCGATACCTATATATGCACTTACTTTCGAGGAACTTGTCCAGTCGGTTGATCCATTGTTTTATCTCGGTGACATTTGTCGATCTGTAATAAATCATAGATCTTTCTTCCGTTCTCTCCGAAATTGGTCGGAATCCCAGACCTGAACAAACGAGACATGAGAAATGTTATATGAACACAGTTTTCAATCGTATGAGTATATTCCCTATGATAAAATTTTGCGACCATACACCGGTGTATAAGCGCATAATAAGTCTATTGCTCAACCTAGTATTAAATAAACTAACACGTAGGCGCCGAAGGAATTCTTTCAGTCAAGCGTGAAACGAACGCAGCTGCGAAAGCTCTTTTGGAATTATTGATGTACAACACGTGACCGTAGCATCACCCACCTGTTGCTGAGCGACTCTCTTGTTTCTCTCAGCATCAGAAGTTCTATTACGTATATAGGTACGCGATATACTGAACGTTGTGAAAAATTCTATAGGTATATATTTGTAGAACAAATCAACTCACCAGGATTTGTTCCTATGAGGCTACTGTCCAGAGTCCACTTCGGTCTGTTTTCGTCTATTGTCGCCATTAATCCCATCATGCATATTGCGCAGAGCAGAGCCAAAATGCTGTAGAATACCAAGTAGAATAATCCCACAATGCCTGAAAGGTAATGCATTATTTTTGAGTATGAATTTATTATTAAATGTGTAATAATTATAAACAATTTTAGAATGAAAAAAATGATGTTAATATTGACATCTATTATACATTTTGATGATAATTGTTTTCTCCGAGAGATGTTGGATGAAAAAAATCTTGAAAAAACTTATCGTCCTACGAAAAATATTTAAATTGCTCTCACAGCCGAGCGATTGCGATTAATGATTGGCTAAACATTCTTTGCGCATTCTTATTACATTTAAAACTTGATGCCGACAGATATATGCGAGTTGAAAAAATTAGCATTTTTGTTAAAATCTAACACATACGTTTCGTTTTGTTCCGAGTTTTATTAAAAATGTCTCGATCATTACGATTACATAAAATGAGAAAAGCCAGTGAAATTAATAGAAGCATCGAAAACATCATCGCTATTGCAGTCCTAAACAAGTTACGGACCGGCAACGAGAATGTATATTAG
>UCQR01001238.1:0-13280 GCA_900474235.1 Cecidostiba semifascia
ATTCTAGGTAATAAAAGAAAATTCGTTATTCGTATTTTTTCATTATGTTTGAAGCACAAGATGTCCAATGACTCGTTGATCCTTTTTCTTTTTCTAAAAATTCTTCTAACTTGTATATTTTTCTTTCAATAATTTGATCGTATAATTCACAAACTGAATTTATTCATATAACGTATACATGTAAAAAAATAGTGACTCACTTATTTTTTCAGAAATATGCACAAAAAACAAAAAAATGATCAAGCTCATTTAAATCATAAGAAACCCACACAACAAAAAGCCAATCGAAATATCAGTCTAGTTGAAAAAAATAGCACCTACACTTTCATAAATATATAGCCAACTACGACTCACGAATATGATTCTCGGAATCCATGCTGATTATCCTGGCGCCTCTCCAAGCCAACATTTTTAAAATAAAAACCAGCGAACATAATCCGTATTGTGTAGCAACTTAGCGGACGGGCGCACGTATAGGCTTCGTCAGTGCGGCATCTAACTTCCTCATGCGTGACACATTGCAATACAAGTGTGCAGTAGGATATAGTCGTCGAGCTTGCGAAGCTCCACGAGGCTCGAAAAAGAAAGAAGAGACTCAGGGAGCATATATACACGGGAGTTAGCTTATAAACAGCGGCTGTGAACCGAGCGGCCAAACACGAGGGGTGGATCTGATAGGACTCGGTGTGTTTTTCTCGGATATTGTTACTAGCTCGACGCTTGCTCAAGTCGCGCGCAGGCAGTTATAATGCACGAAGAGAAAGAGAGAGAGAGAGAGAGAGAGAGAGAGAGAGCCACGTGATCGTCCTACGCATGCTAGTCTTTTTTTCAGCCCCATTCTGCTGCTGCTGCTGCTTCTTTATCTCTTCCTTCCACGCGGCCTCCTCTGCGCACATGTATATATATTACCAGCCAATCGTACTAATTAACGCGGGAGGTTTGCGCTGTAATGTATACATGTATACACTCGAGAAAAGGCTCAGGCATTCGGGAGGCGCTTTTCTCCTCTCTCCGTTTCTTCTTTTTTTTTCGTCGATGTGTGTGTGTGTGTGTATATATCTGTGTAGAGTCGTCGCTTTTTACAGATCCGAGAGCAGAGCGCGTGCTTCTGACTTTATTGCGCGAGGCTGTCTTTTCTCGCACGTAATCTGTAAGGTGCAATCTTTATAATTAAGGGGATGAACCGGGATGAAAGGGGATGGAGCTCGAGAGAGTGTAGGCGAGAAGAAGAAGCCCGAGAGAAGGGATGTTTCTCTCTGTTATTTGTAGGCTTAGGGCTGTCAGTGGATTACGAAAATCGAAACTTCAGGGGTATTGTTTTAAGATTAAAAAAAAGGGGAGTCGTCGTCTCCTTGGTGCTACATTAGCCGCGCCAAGAGAGAAAGAGAGAGAGAGAGAGAGAGAGAGAGAGAGAGAGAGAGAGAAGTCCTGGCTCATTGTCTATATATGCCCTCTCTGCAAGCCTACTAATACTGATTATTCTGCATGATTTTAGAAACTTTTCACTGAACTGGCTTTTATATTCTTTAATTTACGATATTATGCAAATGAACTAGATAATCGCCGCGAATACATCGTTTTTTTTATAATAACTTCCTACAACATTTCTTAATTGATGAAGAAAGGTGCAACATCAAATGAAGCATAGAATGTGTGAAATTGAGTGGAAGTAAATAATGTCTTCATGTCAACATAATTTGTTACTAATTTTCTAAACTGTCAATACTTTGTATTTTTTCATTTTTATATCTTCTTTGTTCGTATCATAAACTTTATTAAGCTAAACACAACTAAAATTACTAATACAAATTACGGTTATCCATTGGAATCAAATCAATCTATTCGTTCTATTTACAAATAAGAGTTTCATGCAGAGCTGATTTTGCCGATTTTCGAGGTGTGATGTAACTTATTTGCATTCTATTATCTTTATATTTATAAGGTACCTAAACATAGATTTCAAAAATAGAAAATGTACATCAGTATTTAGCTTTTCATACAAACATTTAAAAAAAAGTGAACGGCACCGTTTCTAAAGTATTTAATTGAAACAATACCAAACGAGCAATTTTCCTATAAGACACTTTGTTAAAAGTATGATAATAATGAAAATACTACAAAAAAGCCAATATGAGGGCTGATATAGACGTGTTGCAGCATGACGCCATGCACTTTTTAAGATAGGATTTTTTTATCAATACACCTCTTATGGCCTTATAGATTTATTATATAATTACTAGATGTATAAGAATAAATGAACACAACTTAGTTTGTTAAAAAGAATTTCAATTTATTTTTGGAAGTTTTTCGTTGTAATTTAAGTTTTAATTGTGACCCATTTAATTTTAATTATTTATTTTAATAATTATAACCTGACAATAATATTGAGAGTATTCAGAAATGAGAGTATTCATCAGTCATCAATGATCAAAAAGAATTCATTTGTCTCAAGAGTCTCAGGCTCAGGCAGTTATAGCACAAGCTGCCCAAGTTATATAGGTCCAACAAAAGACAGTTTTGACATGGGTGACATACCACTATATATATATGCACTTAACTCACAAATAGCGAATGAAGGAAATAAGAAAACACAAATGCGTCACCTATCTTCGTTGACCAGAGACATAGAGAGCGGTTAGGGAAGAGCCTGATTTAATCGGTGGGGGAAAAGCCAGTCCAAAACTACTCTGCTTTCATATATCGCGGTCAACACGTACGTAAAAATCGAAATTAACTTATTTAGATTAGATTAATTCGCAACAGTTTTGAATCAAAATATTTAGGGGCATAAGGTTAAAATTTTACTTTGAAAATATCGACAATATCTTGCGACAATAATAAAATACACCCCTTTTGTTAACGTATTTTCTCAATTTTTCACTTTTTGACCAATTCATGCACTCGTATACAGATCGAGCGCGAAAATGAACAATTGGAGAACGGATAAAATGATTACCATTTGTCCTTTTCCAGCCATCACATTTTTAAGGGATTTTATGACTATTTAATCATTCGAGTATAATTAGTATAATGAAATACCAAATACCATATTATATACATTCTCCAATGCAACTTTTGTACAATTTAAAACTGTCGGTATAAGTACCATTTATGTGTCTAACAACTCAAAGTCGTCATTTAAAAGTTTGTTCGAATTTCTTATTAATACACCTAATAATAACAACCGATATCTAGCATTCAATCAAAAATATCACTTTATATTTTAGAAACAGTAGAGAATGTAAATAAAAGCATTTTATTTTTGAATCCACTGCGGTTCGAGTGTAATCGGAAACAAACCAAGACCGCGCACGAAACTTGGAAGTTATGAAAATTGAATGAATCCTATCGATAAACACTGCCGCAGTTATACGTTATATATTTATTGAGTAGTCAAGATCTCGAAGCATCCGTACAAAACGGAACCCCATTGTGAATTAATTAAGCAGGTATACGCTGTGGGTGTTCACCGCGTACTATAGAGATCGATAATTTAAGAAAAAAAGCTGACTCACTCGTGTATCATCGATAATTGTTGAATCACCTGGCATTCAGCTTACACATGTGATTCTTAACATTTGATTGATTTGTACTTTAATATGGACGGTATACGTCGATCGTTCTTCAGCCTCTGCACACACAATGCGTCGTTGATACGTATTTCGGATCACACACGTGTACACGTGATCTTGATTAGAGTGTATATAGTAAACTCAATTTGGTATCGTCTATCGATATACAAGCATATATAGTCTTAATTATTTTCGGTGAGTCGATTTTCTTTGAACTACAGCCCGCAATAATAAACAATACGAGTAGCTACTCGAGTTCTCGAGTGTGTGCGCGCATACACTGCACTTAAACTGCTCGACCCTCTCGAGGAAATCGCTCGCGAAAGAAGACAAAACTAAGATTTGCCTGAAAAGCCCTCAAAGCTCGCGGGACAGCCCTTCTCCAAAATTAAGCCGAATGTGCATCAGAGAGCGAGCAAGCAAGAGAGAGAGTGAGAGAGAGAGAGAGAGAGAGCTTAATTTTAATTAAAAGCTGGCCAGGTTTGTTTAAAGATATCTAATTATATAGCAGCGCGAGCGCGCAGTGTGCAGCGCAAGGGCTGAACTCGAGCAACAAAACGAGACGTGTAAGCAGAGTCTTGAGTCTCTGCGCGCGCGCGTAAAAAGGCGCATCGAAATTAACGCAATTTCCCGGTGTAAAACAAGGAGTTCGAGTACGTGCACTGGTCCGTACGAGCGCCCTCGTCATTTAATCAGAAAGACGACGCTTTTTCACATGGCGTCTTGCAGGAGAGCCAGAGAAAGAAGGGCGGCGGCTATATAAGGGTGGGAGCGACTCTCTCTCTCTCTCTTTCTTTCTCTCTCAGCGCCAAGGCAATACATAAAGGCACGACAATAATTAAAGTCGAAAGGAGAAGGCAGCAGCAGCAGCGGCAGCAGCTCGCGAGGGCGTAATAATAAAAGGGGCGAGCGAGCGAGGAGAAAGAGAGCAAAGTCCTGATATGCGAGTCACGGAGTAAGAATCGAGCGGCCGACGCCAGGCGTCGTCGTCCTCGTCGTCGTCGTCGTCGCAACGTTGTCTCACGCGTCCCGCCGCTTTCTTAATTATCATCTGTCTATCTCGCGGTGCTGCTGCGGGTAGGGGCTGATGCTGCTGCTGCTGCTGCTGCTGTTGTAGGAGAAGGGACCTTATACTCCAGAGAGAGGGGGGTCAACGTTGCGCGCGCGGGAAAGAAGAGAGAGAGAGAGTCTGAGCGCAAGAGAGATAAAGCGCGCGCGAAAAAGCATCGCCAGCTGCAGAGTTGCGAGAGGAAAAGAGAGAGAGAGAGCTCTAGGCAGGACATGCTGCTCTCCAGAGGTGGAGAGAGAGAGAGAGAGAGCGAAAAGAAGAAGAAGAAGGAGGTGAAGTCGCGATGGTGGGGGCCGAGAGTGAGAGAGAACGAGAAAAAGAGAGAGAGAGCTTGGCGCGCGAGGAAAAGAGAGAAAAGGCGCGCGCAGAGACGCCGCGAGAGAGAAAAGCTTATAGGGGGGCCGCTTCTTACACTCCGCCCAGCATCCAAGATGGCGTTGCCGGCAGAGTCGCCTCATCATTAAAATCAATAATTAAAAAATACATTCGCGCGCGCGCCAAAGAGAGGGACAGAGTATAGAGAAGCGCTCCTTTACTCGCTGCTGCTGCCGCCGCTTCTGCTGGTTCTCTAGGCTGATGTTATACGAGACGCGATGAGAGTCACTGAGCACGTCACCACCGCAGGGGGTTGCTCGGTACCAAGCTGCACCTGGTGGTGTTTGCGCGATACCAGCACGATAACATCGTCCGAATCGCGCTAACTTCGTTTCCTACCTCTGCTGCTGCTACTTCTTCTTTTTCTTCTTCTTCTTCTTCTTCTCTCTCTTTCTCTTCGCTATATACTAGACTGCTGAGCGCTTCTTTTTTTCGACGTGTTTGCTGGCCGAGGGTTGCGGGCATTCGTGGTTTTTTCGGATCCGCGAGGGAGATAACGAATCGCTAAGGCCGTTGAAATTCAAGAAGTTGTGGTTTACGGGATCTGCACGGAATCCTATACTCGCATGTGATGTTGGACTAACAAGTTTACGTTGCGAAAAAATTTGTTTTGTATTACGGTTTTATATATACTTTTGTGGAGAAACTTTTGAGAAACTCCAAGCTTGCTGCTCTCGTCAGATGCTCGGTGTTTCGTGTGTTAACATTAAATTCGTGATTTATTTTTTAAAGGTATGTATACCGTGTAAAAAAATGTCTGGCTCAGATATCTCGCGCGAGTCTGGCAGAAGTCTACTGGCTCAAAATCCTAATGGGTTGATGAGACGATCCCACACTTTTGTCCAGACTGTTTGTTTTAACGTCTTGGAAGACTTTGTCCCAGACATCTCAAGTTAAGGAAAATTTAGTCAGACTTTTTACTTATAATGAAGAAAGTATATCAACTTATTTCAATTGAAAAAGAACTTGCAAACGTATAGTCCGACAACAGTGTACCATCTTCATTCTTCATTCATCATAGATTTTAGAAAATAATTCTGCAAGTTTCAACAAATCCTAGAACTATTGATACAACATGTTATATTTGGAGAACTTTTGGAACCAATTACATACTATATTCTCGAGTATTCTTTTTTTTTCGAAAGAATACATTTCCAGGTACAGTAATGCAGTATAAAACTTGATATTATCATCGAAACCTTATATGCCATCGAATAATTAGCTTGCGAAAGTTCCAAATATTTACGATTAATAACAAAGTTCATCTTGTTATTCTCGAGTTTGCCTTATAACTCGATAGCTCATCAAACGATATATATATATATATATATTTATAATTCTGTCAAGATGAAAAGTTGAATCAAAACGAGAGGACAAAAGGCTCTCGAACGAGTCGTGAAATGTATATCAATTCTGCTACAATTATAATTGATGCGAGGAATGTAAAATTTCAGCTGAGGATCGTGCAGCTCTCGGTCTCCAAAGTTTTAATTCCTTTGGCTGCATAAACCTCTTGTTTTGCCAGACAAAAACTCTGTTCGTTATACGAATCAAAGTGAAGACATTATTAATTTTCACGTTACATATATACCTACTCAAGAACTTTGAATGACAAATATACACAAGTGGCTATAGATCGCTCGTTGAAGCTTTTATTAGAATGAAAAATGATTCTATTGATCTTATCGAGCAAATATTTTTTTTTATTTGCAGGCCAAGAACTCTCCCGAATGTTGAAGATCTGTGTGCAGGCTTGCCTTTACAAAAATAAATAACGGCGTTTCGTCCCAGTTGTCAGAGTGGACTCCTTAGTAAGGCTCTGACAACCTCCTTAGAAGCCTGCCATCTCGGCAGGAAAGAAAAAGACTTTTGCGCGAAAGAAAAAAACTTTTGTTTATTAAAAATTGACACTGCGAGTCTAGTAAAAGTGTCCAGCAGATGACGACGATGAAAACCAATAGAATCATTGTTTATTTTTGAATATAATTTTCGACGCAAAATATAAGCTTGAATGACTCGTCAATTGCGTAAATACGAATATTCATATAAATCGTCCTCTTACGAACTACCAAGTACATAAATTAAAATATACCACCGCATATACTATACTGTAGTGGTAAATCATCGGAAATCCGTCGATTTCCAGTACACAGACGATCATGCACGCATATACGTTATAAACCTATACAATCCCAGTCATAATAAGATAAGACCATACCGAGAGTCGAGCAATTTCGCATTTCTCGCAAACAAGACGACGATTGCCGACAGCTAATATATATGCTTGTTTGCTTCTTCTCACGTATGCGCAGCCAAACAATCGGCGCTCAATTGAGCTCGAAGTCGCTTAATCACCCTCTTCCGGCATTACAAATTCTCCCGCGCGCGCAATCTTTTCTCTCGTACACATCACCATTACCGCGTCGCGTGAAAATTTTCCTCCGGTTCCCGCGTGCAGCGTAAATAACACATGCAGCGCCGATGTGTCACACTCTCACCCACACACATACCCACACACACACACACACTTATACCATTTTCTCGGAAAAGCTCAGGTAAGAATCGCCCATTGTCCAACCTCGGCGTCGCAATAAAAGCAGCTCCGTTTCGCACAGTTGAGTCCCCCGCCCCGCCGCCATCGGCTGCCAAACAAGTGCGTCGTACTTAAATAACTATACACATGTACACGTATATATACGCATCCCCTCTGTCGCTTATTTTACTGCATGTTGATGCTATGTAATAACACGCATATATACCTAATTGGTATCTACATACATATAGGTATTAGTGTTGTAGCGTGACTGACATAAAAAAAAAATGTTACAATAAAATTTTACAATAAAACAATGGATTAAGCTGTGATATTGGAAGATATTATTTTTTATTCTTCGAGCAGTTCAAGTAGTGACAGTGATATAGAAAATGAATTAGATTTGAAGACCTCGAGTACGATTGTTTATACAAACAGTAATTTATAGATATAGTGAAGAAGAGTTTAAAGAAAATTATAGGTTAAGCAATATAAACAAAGTAATAAAAACAATTGTTTATAGCATTATACGTACTTGGAACTCCAAATTCCTATAGTATTTACTCATGTTTATATTATTTAAAATCTCGTTTTGTCACCTAACACATTATAACATTCTTAATTTCTTACAGAGCAGTAACTACCAAGTTTGATATCGGGAAAGCTACAACTCGGCGTAAAGTACATCGCGTAGTGAGAGCTATTTGCGCATATAGAAATTATTTTATTTGTTGGCCATCATAAAATGAAGCAATTGCTACATTCAATAGAATTGAAGACAGATATCCTAACGTATTAGAAGCAGTTGATGGCATATTCAAATTTCTGTTCCAAAAAGAAGTTCTCAAAGTTACATACACCGCAAGGGTGTGCATTCAATCCAGTTACAAGTAAGTTTATTATAATTTTTTACGTAGAAAAAATAATTTATGTAAGTAGTAGTAAAGCCAAGTTCATATACTTCAATTATAATTCAATGTATGTGTTTTAGGTGATCTGTAATGACAAACTGAAGTTTATTCATTGACATGTTGGGTTTCCAGGATCAGTACATAATATGCGAGTGTTCAGATACTCTGGAGTACAACAAAGACGCAACGCAGAATATTTTCCTCAAAATAGTCACATGTTAGGTGATTCGGTGTACACTATTCAAAACCATGTAATGGTGCCTTACCGTGATAATGGGCACTTAACCGTAGAACAAATATACTTTAACGGTCTATTGGACTTTTAAAATGTCGATGGCGATATTTAATAAAAAAATTGCCCATGAGAAGAACAGAACTCAAAACAAAAATGTCCAGTCATTTTGCAACTCTAGGTATAGCTTTGTAAATTTATAATGTATATATATGTGAGTAGTGCGAAATCGTACGTGGTATTGGCAAGCAGGCGGAGCACCAACACAGGTGCCAGGTATGCAGGTGTATATATGATGACGCGACCTCCCCCTCGAAGGTCGCAAATAGCACACGCAGCAGTATAAGAGTGAGAGAGAGAGAGAGAGAAGGGTAGGATTTGGACCATACTATAGCACACCTCATCCGTCTAGCTCGCACTTAGCGCGCTCATCCTGCGCTATACTCATTTGCTCGAGTAATGGGGCCCAGGTAAATAACAACGTCGGTCCCCGAGGATTAGGAGACAGTATATAGTATATAAATACACTATACTCCTCGGCCTCAGCTCCTATATCCCGAGTATATGACGTTCGTCCTCACGGCAGCGGCAGCAGCAGCAGCAGCAACAGCTCAGCGGCTCCACACTGTATTATGGACGGTCGTAAATTTTCTGCGATGCTCTTTCTCTCTCGCGAGCAAGTATTATAGCTATATATATATGCATGCGTATATGCGTGTGCACAGGACGAAATACGTGCCTCACGCGCCTTTGGACTGTTTAACTTCGATGCTGCTTATACTTCGAGAGAGAGAGCCCGGCCATTGAAAACTTGAGGAGAGGCGAACGTCGTAAATGAAACTTTGACGTGTATACTTCTCGCTGCTACTTCTGCGTGTGCGAGCTGCGAAATATTATATTGCTTTACTACTACTACTGCAGCTGAGAACTTTTTTTTTTCCTCTACTCGTCCTGTCGCTGCTTGGGAAAATCGAACAGGTGCCGAAGTTTCTTAAGGGGGTAATTTTTTGCTGCGCTCTTCTTCATCTCTGATGCAGTTTGACTGTGTGTAGGTATATACTATGATGAACGCGCAGGTCAGCGCTTGAATTTCTGGCCGAAACTTTTACAGTTATACGATGGGTCCACAGTTGTATATTATATGGGATAAGACGGACACTCGGCTAACGACACTTGTGCCCGCTTTATTATATAGTCTCGGATTATGCACCTCTCTGCTCGTGTCGTGTCAGGTCTCTTTCTGCAAGTGTGTGCACTTTGTACATACGCATCTTCTGTAATATTAAGCGCCAAAGAAAACAAGTGGATTCATTGAAAAATACGCATCAGCGCAGAATATATCGGGCGATATATAGTATTATATACATCTGCGTAAAGAGCTATGTACCCCCTGAAGTGTAGATATATACGACAATCTTATGCTATTATACAAAGGTGTTTTTCTTTGTATTCAGCGCGTGAGCTCGAGTGTAAAATCGCTGTGTATATACTTAGTAGTATACTGGCGGCTACCTGAGACAGCCTTTGACACGGCGCGTTGATCGGGGTTAACCGAAAAAGAGATTTGTTTTCACCATCGGACGGCCGCTCTCGACATATTATTTGGACGTTTCCGCATTTTCTCGGAGTTAAAAACATTGTGAGCCTACAAGTGCTTTCCTTATTGTCATCAAGTGCGACCGTTTAAGCTTTAAGTGCACGCGCAAAGAAGGACGAAGATAAAATGCTTGCCTTGGAATTAACTGTCAGGAACAACATCAATGCGAATGCAAGCTCTTTCGATTAAAAAAAAAAGAATAAACCGTATAAAAATCACAGCAGTGTGTATATAAAAGGACATTTCAATCAAGCAGTCGACTTTTATAACGCATCATCATGCTGTGTATAATCAATATACAAGCTCGTCTCGCGAAAATCCGCTAAATACACGGCTAATTGAACGTCAAATCAAGCCACCGAAATAATCTCTGCATTATCTCTCTATCCACAACCGGCGCACGTTTCTCGGCACGCGAGCCGTCGGCCGAATCAATTACTCCACACTCCGCGTCTTTTGTATTGTACATACAAACTAATACACCATCGCCATTTCTCACGGCGTTCTCGACTCTACATTATTATAATATCCAGCTTGGAAATAACACAAACAGCAATAAAAAAAAAAAAACAGAGACCTCATAAACGGCTAATCCCCCAAAGTATCGGCCTCGTAAAAGAATCGGCTGCGCATATTATAAATAATATAATTCCCAAATATACAACGCACGCGTCGCGCGCATACAAGGTGCAATAATCTCGGCTGTATAGCGTATAGGTATATAGTGTTCGTGCGATGCGACCGAAGCGATAAAGCGTTATAGCAATTAAATCGTCCGTGCGCAGTGTATATATAGGGGAAAGGAAGGGGAGCAATAAAGTTTTGTTGACCAGGGTCGCTGACAATCGTAAAGACGTCGCGCGCGCACGCCGGACCTCAACGTCCTCCGTTTCTCTCTCTCTCTCTCTCTCTCTCTCTCTCTCTCTCTCTCGCTCTCTCTCGTCAGATTCTTAAGCTGTATATCTAAGAGAAAGGAGCTTCTGGCAGAGTCGCCCGGAGCAGCAGAAGAAGCGGCGGAGCAGAGTAAGAGCGCAAGAGAGACATGATGGAGGGGGAAAGATCGGGAGAAGAAAAGAGAGAGGGTCCGGTGGGCTGGTACCCAAGGTTATGGAGGTGGCCAAGGAGGTGGGACTCTGCAGCTCGCCCTCTTTGCTCCATTCTTTCTTTTTCTATCTCTCTCTCTCTCTCTCTCTCTCTCGCTCTTTCGGCCGGCGACTCTGTCAAGTGTGCGCGTAGGCAGTCACGGCTCGACCGTAACGCTAACCGGCCAACTTTACCAACACCCTCTCTCTCTCTCTCTGTCTCTCAAGAGGGCAGCAGAGTAGCATTAGCCTACTAGTATAGTCTCTTGTGATATGGACAAGAGCAGCTGACCGCACGATGAGGGGCTTCCGCAGTTGAACGACGGCGTGTGACAGAGCCGGTCGAAATGAAAATAGAGAGAAAGAGAGTGTGTGTGCGTGTGGATGTGTGAGTGATTAGAGCGCGGTCGCGCAAGTTCCTCATCGGAGATTACACATGTTATATACAGTGCGTGCGAGACACATATACACACACAGGTGCAACCGATCTGTCCTTCGCATCTTTACTATACTTAATCCAGCTGATATGCTGAAGTAATTGTAAATCGGTTCGCCGTATATCAGTGTGAAATTTCTTCAATCCGGTGTGCATCGAGTGTACCCCGTCAACAGGTGCGAGAACTACTCATATCCGACGTACATATTATATGCAGCGTATTAGATGAGATACACACATGTATATGTAATATATATGCTGTATGTGTAGAGAGACGCGTGTGTTGTTGCGCCGACGATCCAGGGATTTCGATGCGTTTTTGAAGAAAGTGACGTTTATTTTGCAAGACGAGTGAAGGTGCAGCTGTATATTACATATTTTTGTGATCGTCGTTACGTGACACAGCAGCAGCAGCAGCAGCAGCAGCGAGCGATTTTGTGAAGTCTGAAGCGCATCAGGATCGATGGATTTTGGAGAACGCGCTGTATGCAGCGGAGAGATCGTTACGCTTCTATATGGCGTCGCTTTGATTTTACGCACAGGTAAGATCGACAGCGATGATGTTGTTTATTGTCGACTCGTTGTGTTTTGTGTTCATAAACGATTGCATGATTCTTGAGAAAATCTCTCACGGGGTTATTAAGTATTGTAGGATTTTTTTGTATAAACTTCAATTTTTACACGCGCGTGTATATTATATTAGTTTACTCTCGTAAAAAAACAAATGACCGCGCGCGATTACTAGTGAAATAATGGATTTTGCCTTCTTCGTGCGCGATATATCGTGTCAAAATACTGTTGTGTATACTTGTGCAAAGACTTGATTGTTTTGTTTTAAAAATAGATTGCTTACAGTATATTATATAGCTTGACTGGTACCGATGACATGTTAGTAATTTGAGAACATAATAAGCATTTCATTAGAAAATTGCCAAGAGTATAAAAGACCACAGCATTCCGCAAAAAACATGCGTAATAACGTAATGAATCATGCATACTGTTCTTATATAAATACATACATAAATATAAGCTAAATGCGAGAGCGCACGTCCGTTTCCAAGTATAAGTATTCACACGTGAATTATATATTTAGATATTGTATTCTTAGACCTTCGCCAGCGGCTAAGATCCTTGGGGCTATTTCGTAGGAGCCGTTATATGATGCAAAGACGCGACGCACAATAACGCGGTTGAGCCTCGTGTGCGTGGGTATTTAAAAGCCATCGTTCCCCTCGACTATACTGCTCTATATACCGGCATTGGCGGCCACCCTAAGGCAGAGCCTCGTGACGCATGCAATCTCAACCCTTTTCGTCTCTATATATATATATATATATACATGCGAGATCCGTCGCACGCATACTTGTCGTATAAGCCTGGTATACGTTCTTTTGGTGCATACGTTTATATGCTGGGAGAGCCGCGGGAGTAGCTGCGAGCAAGTTGAATTGCCGATAAGGGTAGCAATTATAT
>UCQR01001239.1:0-10508 GCA_900474235.1 Cecidostiba semifascia
ATACACACACATTATATATAAAGAAAAAAAATGTCGGCTTTCAAAAATAATGTGCACCTTTCTTTGTACAGTAATGAGCCACAGGTGAAAGTCCGATCCAGCCGAGAAAGATTCTTCGAACTAATCCTAAGTATAAGAGAAAATAAAAAAAGTTGAAAAAATAAGAAACGTAAACATGTATATAAAGATATGTATATAGCTATATTTTTTGTGCGCTGTACTAATAAAAGTGCGATTCTGTGATTGTGCGGGGAGAGCGATTACGTCGATGAATTAATTGGCTTCCACTCGTTCACCAGACTTTATCGCGATATCGACTGTGAGTATACGCAAGAAAAAAAAATTTAAAAAAAATACACCCACATCTGTGGGGCTGAGTCTCGTCATCGTACGAGAGTTTGCTGTTCAAACGACCAAGTAAAACTCGTCGTTCATAGTTAAATTGAATAGTGAATTATTATTATGATTACTACTATGAAAATAAAATGATGAATTAATTAAGTAATACCAATTTAGATGGACCGATCCAATGGTCGATTAACGTATGCCAAATGATTTATCCGTACGTGGTAATAGCTCGAAAATTCAATGTTTCCTACGTTCAGTTTATATAAAAGAAAGCAAAATATATGAGATAAAAATGAAAGTGGACAGTAACAGAGCGTCATGCTTCTATATTTACACTTATATAGTAACAATCTACGTTTTTCAAGTCCAATACGCCTTTTATCCGTCACACTTATTATAATCGATTTAAAAATAACATCAGTGTACTTTCTGGTTAATACAAGTCATCTCGTATAATACAATATTACCATATAAATAAAAATTCTTTTATTTACAAATTTGCATCACCTTGTATTTTTTCAAACTTAGTCGGACATTGAACAGGTTACTGTTCAACTGCTAAACCTATAGATTCAGGATCCAATGTAGATTTTTTACTTCTTTTTATCGATTTATCTGAAATAACATAAGTTAAATTACTCGCTTAGTATTCTAATTTTTGGATAATAATGCACGTGAAATTATTACCTTCGTGAAAGTGTTTTGCAGTACGTTTTCTCAGGTCTTCAACGCCTTCATCTGTCTGCGCCCATTCCAAGACCAATCTACGCCCATATAAATGAGTACTTTGACACAGCGCCTTAAAAGCCCTCTGTAATAAAATCGTAAAATTAGTTTCAAAATTTGAAAATTATTTACTAACTTGATAATACTTATTGAGATGCATATAACCTTAGCTTCTTTCTTTGTGTAGAATTCCACGAAACCAAAACCTCTGTGTTTTTCTTCTCCAACCATTTTCTTTGGTAACCTAACGCTCTTAATTTCACCAAATGCCCTTAAACGATAAATCGAACATTAGTATTTCTTAATCACTTGTGGACAATATTAATCCTAACACAAAAGCTTACTTGAATAACTCTTTAACTTCATCGGCATTTGCTTGGAAAGGCACGTTCCTTACGAGGATTTTCGTTCCCGTCTGCTCGGTAATTTTCGACGACTTCTTCGTGGTAGCTTTGACGTCAGTTCTAAAATTAAATAATTGATCGATAAATTATTGATCGATGCATAAAATATTAAACAAAAAACTAAATAGAGAGATAATCTTACTGTAATGTTCTTTCTGAACGTTTGAGATCAAGCGTTTTTCCGTCCAAATTGCTGCTTTGCAATTCCTTCAAAGCTCTCTCGCAATCTGATTTGAACTTGTATCTTACAAAACCGTAACCCATCGATAATTTGTTCCCAGGATTTTTAGGATCTTTTTTCATAGAGACATTTGCGTAATGCAGTTTGCCGCATTTAGAAAAGTGCTAAAATACGACATTAGAAATCACGAGCCACAGTTTAATATAAATTATAATGAAATTAGATATTTTCAATTACCTTTTTAAGTTGCTCTTCTGTCGTAAGGAAGTTCAAATTCTTAACAAAAAGAGTTGTGTCGGGCTCTGGTTCGTCTTCATCTTCTTCATCGTCACTTTCTTTAGTTTCATCTTTGTTATCTGTCCCTCCTTCAGCTTTCACTGCCACGTTTCCTTTCGTGTTATTTTGCACTTTTTCGTCCGCTATATCTTTTTTGCCCTTAACAGATTTAGGTGGGGCAGATGTGAAACTGTCATCTGGTGCCCACTCCAGATAGAGAGGCAAATGTTTGAATTTTGAGTACGCAAGCCTCATAAATGCTTTCCTCGCTTCTGATGGCTCGATGAACTCGACTAGAGCTGTTATTCCGGATGGAGGTAAAATCACACGACCAAGTTCTCCGTGCTTGGCGAACATTTCTCTGATTTCTCGTATATGCGTTCCGGCGGGTAAATTTTTTACAAGAATTACAGTCTTTGATCTGGCCTTTGGTGCTTGATTGAATGCGTTCAAATGCACGCCGTTTTCTTCCAAGAATTTTTGTGTTTCTTGCACTAACTGCGTTTCTCCTAAGGCTAAGCGCACAGCTACGCTAGCTCCGTTCTCGCTGTCTTGAAGCACCTACGTAATTTAAAATCATTTAAAGTTGTGCATCATTGTAAGGCACTTTAAAAAAAATAAGGATAAAAATAATACGCACATTTTCCTTCGTAGTATTATAAGCGTTTGCTATCGCATCTGCAACAGCATTTGGACCCAAGAAAAGAGTATTCCAATTGTGTGAGGATCCAGCAGCAGCCTTTGCTTTCAATTCTTTCTTCTGCTTATAACTGAGGCCATCTTGTGCAAGTAAATCCTCTGGTGAACTTTTCGTTTTCGCAGGCAGAAGATGAAGCATTCTACCATTCAGTACAGATCCATCAAGTTCTGTGTAGGCTTTGACAGCATGTTCTGGCATTAGGAATGTTACTGTACCAAATCCTTTAGGCTTTCTGGTAACTATATCTATCGGTAGATTCACTTCACTTAATGGACCTAGAATGAGTAATTATTAACGGATGCTTAAACTTTCATTGTCAGAGTCGTTTATGAAACTCACCATATGTCTCAAACAATTTCCTAATATCATCTTCTGTTGCTGTGTAAGATAGATTTCTCAAGAAAATTCTTCCTGACTCAGCAACATTTTCTTCACTCTTAAGAGCGTCTTCTTGTTGCTTCCACCTCAAATTCGAACCTTTTTTATCGACTTGTTTTTCTTCCTCTTTTTCTGATTTTTCATATTTTGTCACAAAAATACGTTTTCCATCTGAAATCAAATTAAATTAGAAAAGAAGCGCATTGAGTATTGTATAAATCCAATAACTCAAATTCACCTAAGAAACTTTTGTTCTTGTTCAGAGCTTGTTTCATTAGTTTTTCAGTCTTGAAACCCACGTAGGCTATGCCTTTAATTTTCCGTGGTACTCTTATTGATTTTGGTTTCATTCCCTTAAAAAATATTTTGATATCCTTCTTTTTGTGGTTACATGCTAGACCGTTGAGTTTCACAGTAAAGAATTTAGTTGTTCCCTTTTTTTTGTCGGTTTCTTTAATATCTTTAACTTTGAGTCCTAGAGACTTTTTCTTCAAAACTTCCATATACTCTTTATCAGATATGTTCTTTTTTGCTATTGTTTCGCCTTCATCAGAGTCTGAGTCATCTCCTGAACCACTTTCATCACCATCACTGTCTTCATCGTCATCGGGATCCTCTTGTTTGTCATCGCCAAGCAAAGCATTATTACTCCAGATCTTTTTATCTCCTTTAGTGTGACTTTCAAGAAACTCCTCAAAAAGTGGATCATCTTTGTGCTGGAAAATTATTTGTATTAATGGTATAATGAAGCCTCTTTTTATCAAATAAAACATACCTTCTCTAATAATTCTTTGACTTTGTTGTTCTCCTTTTCCTTGTCTTTCTTTTTCTTCTTCTTGTCAACTTTTTCATCAGCTTCTACTTCTTCAGGAGCTTCTTTTCCCTTTTTAGATTTTTTCTTCTTCTTGCCATCCTCTGCAGGCTCACTCGTAGGGACTTCCTTAGTCTTGCTGATTTTGCTGTCGGGTGCATACTTGCTCCACGATTTTGGCTTTGAGGCATCCCCTGTGTGAATTAATCGTTATGAATCGACCCTAGTAAGAGCACAAGTATGAGATAACGAATACATACCAAGTCCTGCACATCGTTCTACAGTGATTCGAGCAGTATCGATGCAGGTATTGTTGAAAAAGTCCAAAGCAGCAGAGGCTTCATCCTCGGTCTTGTAGCCAACAAAACCGAACCTCCTGAACTTGCCATCCTCTGTGTACTTGAGCTGCACATCCGTAACGATACCCTTTTCGCTGAAAAGCTCCTTGATCTTGCTCTCGGTAACCTACAAACCGCAACGAGATATTTAAAAACTTGCGTAAACAATCAACTGCATACGTCAAATTCAAATTCACTCACATTTTTCGGTAAATTCTTCACGATCAACCGCGACATGATTGACAATCATCAAAGCTCTCAACAAATTCCAGTCCTGAAAAACAACATTCCGCGCTCTCGTAAACACAAAACAAATCTCGCTCTCTCTCAGCGGACCACGTGTTTGACGTATACACGCAACACATCTCGCTTCATCGGTAATGCAGTAACTCTACTCGACCATCCGTCCCGTCGCTACGGCAGATCGATCGTCGTCTGCACCGCGCGACGAAACGCCCAACAATCTCGACAGATCCTCCTTTCTTTTCGTTTCGATCGGAGCTCCGGTCTAACCTAAATCCGGTAAAAATTTCAGTTTACGAAAAAAGCCAAGAACCAGGGGAAAAAAGGGTTCTCGCGAGAACAAAGCCAGACTCGGTCGGTAATGCGCGTGGGCGTGCTCTACTGGCGAGTCGAAGGTGGCGCACCTGCGCGTTTGGCGCCTGCGCGGGCGGACAAAGCAGCAACCTCTCGACAAGGACAGAGCGAGTACGGGCTCAACTCGCGCAGCAGCAGCGCGAGTCCAGTCCAAGCATAGTGGCGGCGCAGTACACCATATCGCTAGTACGGCCAGTGCGTGAGAGAAAGAGAGAGAGAGAGAGAGAGAGGCAGGCAGGAGTAGCTCTAGGCATCCGCAGCGGCGCAGAGAGCAGCTCTCCTCTCGCTCTGTGATCGTCCCCGTCCCCCTTCCCTGCGCGAGCGCCGCAGCAGTGAGCAGAGAGAGCTGAGAGAGCAGCGAGTGCGCGCGAGGAGCGATCGCCATTTTACGTGTTGTTTGGGCTCTGGTCGTGTCGAGTGCGCGCGCGACGTGTGTAGGAGCGAGAGAGAGAAAGAGAAGTGTAGCAGTAGCAGGCTCCTCGTCGACGAAGAGGAATATTCACGAAGAAGATCGCGAGGAAGCTCAGCAGCGAGGATAGAAGCGGCGGAGCAGCTCGGGGGGAAGATGCTGCTCGAGTGCTCCGCACCCGACAGCTGCGCCTACAAGTAATAGCCGAAGGTGTTTTTTCACGGTATACGACACTCTTTCTCACTCTGTGCCAGTGTGTGTGTGCATAAAGTGTATTATATCTGTGGCAGTAGCAGCAGCAGCAGTAGCAAGAGCTGACCTCACCCTTTTGAAGAGAGAAGAGAAAAGTATTATAGCACAGAGCAGAGTACAGCGAGGATACGGGTGCTATGCAGCAGCTATGGCAAACGCTGCGGCCCCTTGGCCGAGCCCTCCTCTAAGGCCTCGCTCGCGCTCTCTCTCTTTTTCTCTTCTTCGGAGCCTCGCTCTGTAGGTATTCATCTCTCTCCTCTCTCTCTCTATAACCCATCTCTTTCTCTCCCTCTCTGTCTGTGTGCTGCTGCTGCTGTGAATCCGTGAATCGGAACAGCAGCCTCCCCTGTGTACATATACTAGACAGAGAGAGAGAGAGTCGCAGCTCCGAATTTTTTTCATCGTCGTCGTCGTCAAATACATCAGGCGCGATCAGTGAGAAATCGATTCGTCAATTGGTGCGCGAGTTGTGTGCTGCGAGGACTACTTATATATACTACAGCAGCAGCAACAACAACAACACAGAAGAGCAGGTCTCTACTACATTATAGAGTGTGGTGCGCGGAGTATAGAGTATAGTAGTGCTCTCTCTCTCTCTCTCTCTCAGAATCTCTGTGAGAGGAAAGAATCCGAAGAAAGAAAGAGAGAGAGCGAGGAAGCGCTGCTCTCCCACCCCGACACGATGAGTTCGCGCAACATCCCCTCGGACAAGGTAAGCAATAGATCAATCTCTATATATTCAACCCCCCTATCCTTATCTCTCTCTCTCTCTCTCTCTCTATCTATAGCTCATAAGCTCATACAGTTCTTCTGATCTTGGACGTGGAAACCGATCTTTCTTGACCCACTTTCGGGCCTTGGCACCGCGGCAGAGTATAGCGCGCTGCTTCTTCTAAACATCGCTACCGACGACGAGTCCGCTGCTGCACACGCAGAATCTGCTGCTGCTCTCCGCTCTCTTCCCCACCCACCCACCTCTCGGTCTCTTTCTCTCTCTCGCTCTCTCTCTCTAGCGCCCGCCGCCCCCAGTGTGCTGCACGCGAAATCGATGAAACTGCTGCTGCTACTGCTTCTTCGAGTCCTTGCTGCTGCTGCGCGTCCCTCTTTTCGGGCGTTGGACGAGGAGAGAAAAGCCACGGGGGGTTCTCTCTCTCTCTCTTTGTACTATAAAGAAATTCATAGAAGCATTCATTTTTTTCATCCTGCAGCTTACACACGTAGTCCTCTCTTTGTATGTATACAGCTATACTATATCGAGCGAAGCACGTCGTCCCTCTCTCTCTCTCTCTCTCTCTCTCTCATACACAGTGCCGCAGTGACGCAGAGGCGCTGCTGCTGCTGCTGCTGCTGTTGCTGGCTTTGTGCGGCCGCGGAAAGGGCCTCTCTTCTACGGCCCAAAGGTTACGTAGTATCCTTCCTCCTACCATCTCCTCTTTCTCTGTATAGATACTGCTCTAGCGATGCGGATTTAGCATAGCGTAGGCAGTGCGCGAGCAGCCGACGCAAGCGCGCAAACTGGTTCTCTCTCTCTCTCTCTCTCGCTCTTTTGCTGACGTTTCCGCGTTGGCTATCTCTCTCCGCACTCCATGCAAATCTCTCTTTGCAGCGTTCTTCCGCGGGAGTCTGTATGCTGCTGCGCTTTTACGTCGTCGTCGTCGAGCGCGTATTTATAGCTATCGATTATAACGCAGTCGTCAGGGGGGAGGGCGCCTCTCGTGCGATATTTGGGTCATCAGCTGTTTCGCGCATTGTTCACCCTCTCAACGAAGGGGGGGGGGGGATGATGTGCTTTCTCACTCGCTACCTGCATGTGTACCTATATAGCGAGAGGGTGAGCTTATGTATGTATGTGTGCGTGTGTGTGTGTGCGTTGGTCTTATTTTTCTCAGTGAGTGAATTTAATTGACGACGACGACGACGAGATGCCTCGCGTTGATGACTTTTAATGAGCAATTTCGCGTCTCGGATTCATCCAGTGATTCATCAGCCGCACTCTTTGGAGAAAAAAAACATCAAACGACCTCCCGGAAAATAATCTTTCCACAAAAAATAATAATCTCTCTTCCTGTCGCCCTTATCTCCGAGACAGCTCCACGCCCTCTTCTCTCTCTTTCTCTCGCTCTCCCCATTTTCCTAGAATCCTTCAAAGCTCACACTATACTTGAAGTATAGATTATATTATGGGAGAGTCGACGACGATGCAGCTCTCTGTGGTGCACGTGTACTTGCATATAGGTATACATAGTATACATACATACGCGTAACGTAATATCCCGCCGCCCGACGCGTTACACACACCGGACATTCGGCTCTCGAATTTCAATTTCCAAGTCGAGAGAAAACCTACCATCGTCGGCCGCCACCTGTTGGATCTCGAGCGACATTTTTTTCGCACACACCTTTGTCGCGCGTTCTCCTATGCATTATATTATGAGGGTGAGAAATTTGTCACCGCCAGGAAATTTTCATATATACTTTATGTACTCGTCTTCCGATATATCTACAGAGAAGAAATATATCCGCTGCTGAATATATTATATACTATTTGCATTTATTGACTGATGAGACACCTGTGTTTGGCTTTCGATACGCGTCAATTAGTCACTTGGAATCTCTCAATTAGACTTTGCAAACTCCAAAGCAGCAGCGTGTGTGTCATAAACAAATCGAAGGCGACTAGCTATAGATTAGAAAGAAAAAAAAAACGCCTAATGACTCCTTACGCATTGTCTTTTTTTTCGGAAAAACAAATCTAAAAATAATATACTCCAAAATCACGCAGCTTCGAGGTCTGCCGTAAAAAGTTCTATATATACATACACCACAGAGAGAGAGAGAGAGAGAACAAAACTGCCAAGGAGGCGCCTTGCGCTTCAATTGGCGCGGCGCTAATTGCTGAAATCGGGATCGGCCAGCGAAGGTCGCCTGAGCGATGACGCTACTTCCTCAAGGCTCAGCTGCACGGCGTAACAGCGATCGGATGTCGCTGGAGGCTGCTGCTGCTGCTGCTGTTTTTCTTTTTCTGTGTGTGATTTACGTTCACACGTATACATGTATAATAGTGTATATAATAAGTAGACATACGCGCGCGGTTCCAGTCGGAAGAGCAAAGAAAATGAAAGTAGAAAGTATATCGCGAGAGTTAAGAGGTCGTCACACACATATCGGTCTGTGTATTATATAGGATTAAATTCATACATATATACTCTTTGGACTGCTTCCAGCCGTATGATTCACGAAAAAAGCTCTGCTCAAGTTTACGAAAATAAGACACACGCACACACACACACAGACAGAGATTTTTCTTGGATTATTTGTATACACAACCATTCGCGAGCATTGGCTTGCGGAACTTTTCGGAGGACGCCGCATTGACTCAGCGACCTCTCAATTTTCTATTTCCACGCATATATGCAGCGCGTAAAGTTTATAGGCGTCTGTTGTTCCTCGGCTAAATTCGATCTCTCTCTCTCTCTCTTTCTCGCGAGATCGAGTAGCACTTGTGAAAACAGTATATACTTGCTCGGGAATCGAGTAATTTTCCAGTCTCGTTTTTTTTTTCTTCTCCTGATGTTGCATAAGCATTATAATAAATATACGAGTAGAGAAAAAAGTACACACCTCCTGGAGACTCCCCCTATACTATACAGCTATATAATACACGCATCGCAGATGTTCCATCGCATATATACAACATCGCCACGTGTGTGACGTGTCAGTGACCTCGCCCACTGATGCTGCAGTACCATATTATCGCGCTCTCTAGCTCGACACTCTAAAAGCCAGCAGCATCACGCATGTCGTCATGTGCCAAGCAGCAGCAGCAGCAGCGGCGGCGGCGGCCACTGGCCAATAAGGGGGGCTATTTTGAGAACACCACTTGGGCGATGCTCCCACGCGGATGCCTGATATTCGGAGGCTCGATTCCTTCTCTTTATACACACACTGCACACTTTCGCTTATGCGGAGAAAGATATCTCTGTACATGCTGATACAGGTGTGCGAGGATTCATCCTCTCACACGTGGTTCACATATGAGAGAGAGAGAGAGAGAGCTCGTTAGTGCGAATCGTAATTGTGCGCCAGTGAGTGAGGATCGCGCGCGAACATTCTCACGCGCGCGTTATGTATTATAGAGGAAAAGTTCGTTGTTGGTATAAGCTACTGCACACGCACCGCCGGGTTCAATGATTTTTCCGATCCGTATATTACATATAAAGCAGCTGTATGCTGCGGAAAGAAAAATCTATTCTATATGGAGTGTATATAACAACGTATTATAATGGAAAGACTTCGGAGGCTATACACACATCGCTGTATATAACACTCGTGTATACGACAAAACAACTACTCTCGTATATATACTCCATCGACATGTCAAGCACGTAGGCGACATATTCGAATGCAGCGTTTGTGTTTTCCGGTATCTTGAGACGCGTTTGAACTATCAAAATTTATACACTCTTCTTTCCTCCTGCAAGACCATCATCCCCCCGCGCAATTATATACTCGTTCGAGTTTTTTTTTCATGTCCGACACAAGAACAATCGACCAGGATAATCAAAGCTCGACGACAGCGATTTGCATAACGCGCGTATACGTAGTGTGTGTGTGTGTGTCTGTCTCTCTGGCGTAATTCAGCAGCAGCGGCGGCGATTAGCATGCGCCGATCGGATTTTCGAAATCGGCTTCCATTGTCCCTGTATACACCTTCTCTTTTTCCCTACAAGTCGTACCTACGTTATAACACTTTATATACAATATACTTGTAATGATATAGGAGGGAGAGAGATGCGGCGATGACGTGTGCGATTCGTGGTTGACGCGTTTTATTTTTGCCACACTGCAGCGCTGCATGCCAGAGCCCGAATTTTGTATACAGTTTTGGCACGTACGAGCTCGCGTTCGCGACAGAGATATTACTTAACTTTGTTGCAGTCGAGAGCTGCAGAGTTAATTGAGAGTCGCTTTTTGAATTGCAAACGAATTTTATATTAAAGTCTTCCATGATACTTCTTCCGCTTCTCGAAATCATCTGAAAAGAGAATGAAAAATCCTCAAAATACACACACACACACACACACACAC
>UCQR01001241.1:0-12546 GCA_900474235.1 Cecidostiba semifascia
ACACACACACACACACACACACACATACAGAATCATGAATGGACTCGAGTGTGTCCCATTCACTATATACATATACTTGTGTGTCTAAAAACCGAGAAAAACCAGCCTCTCTTTTCTCCAACTGTCGAGAGTTGTATTGTTTTCACGGGGACACGCAGAGGCTTTTAAGCCACATGAACCCTCCCAATTCGCAGCAGTTCTTCTCCTATATCTTCAAGATCTGATCCCACGCAGCAGCAGCAGCAGCAGCAGGTATATACATTATAAACCTATGCGTGAGAGAGAGAGAGAGAGAGAGAGAGAGAAAGAGAGGTGGCGAAAACTGGCGCCTGAAGAATTATTGGCCGGCGTCTCGTCCTCTCTCGCCCTTTTTCCTCTCCTCCTGTGATGCTGATGCTGTCAAGTGATGCTGCTGCTGCAGCCGCCTCGAGAGAGAGAGAGAGGATGAACGGCTAATTATATACTTTGGAGCGAGATGTGGAGAGAAGAAAGCCGCTGCTGCGGTCAATATGAGAAAGCTACTGACAGGCCTTTTCTTATATATTATAGAGTCTCTCGTGAACTGGGCTCTATATGCTGTATATACCTATATACAGGTGTGACCGGTATGTATATATACAGTTCTCGAGAGGGCTTATATAGGCTTTCGGTTGATTTATAACCGGCCGGATTGTAACTCTTCATTCGATTAGCCGAATTTCTTCTTCTTTTTTTTTTAGAAGACTCAAGCTTCTCGAGAGTCCTTAATTAAATTAAATTTTGCCCAGAGATGGTATATTTATGATACGCTTATATAACAATGGCCGGCGATTCAATAGAATGAAATTCGGAAAGGGATTATTATCATTAGCATTTATTTATTTATGTAGATCAGGACGCACACGCGGCTGTATAATCGTCGCAATCATCATCAGGATGTAATTCGATAATGAGTGATAATTACTGGTGTGTGCTCGACAAATTAAGTCTAATTAAATTTAGAACTGCTAACGTGTATTACGATTATTATAATACATTTCACGCTGTCTGCCATACTGTCAGCGTTAACGTGATAATTACATTAAAATGGAAAATTATGGTGATTACAGAGCGTTCTCACCGCCGAGTTTTATTTTAAGCCCGCAAGACGATAATAATTGGTGTATATAAATGCGTTGCGTCGCTCATCGAGATCGTCCCCCGGTGAATAAATTAAACTCGACTTTATTTAGTATTATATACATATAATATACCGACGCGCCGACAATGTGATGTCATTATTACAAGAGCCGCTTTTATACTCTGTAAATTACGAGCAAACATTCCTTCTCTTTCTTCTTTAAATTAACAAAAGCGCGACGAACAAAAGCTGCTGCTGCTGCTGCTGCTGCTGATGTGAAAATCTTCGTTTTTGCATGTCAATCTGGAAAGCTGCGTATAAAGAGCGATTTTTATACCGGCGCGAGATACAAGAGCAAAGCAACCTTGGCCTGCTCACCTTAATCGAAAAACTTTACGACATCCCTAAAGAATGCACGGAAATTATAACTGCGAGAGCAGTGCAATTAAGCAATCGAGTGTAATAACAAAGAATTTTCCTATCTCGTGTATAATACACACAAGTTTCTATCTAGAAAGCAATAGATATCCATAAAACCTAACAGAAAAATCTTGATTTACGTTCCAATCAGAGAAAACAAGTCTCTCTCTCTCTCTCTCTCTTTCTCATATATGTTATATAGTCGATAGATTCGTCACACGAGTATATAGTATTAGGTGCCGTTCGATACGCGTCTTTAATAGACGGCATAAATTCGGAAGGACAGCGGATCCGACGTGAAATTACGCGGAGCGAAACCCGAGAGTCCATCCATATTCCGGCCACTGCTTCGGTCTCAAATTACCGCAGCGGCTTTTTACGAGCGACCGATGCTTCCTACTGCGCGACTCTCACCTGGTCTCTCTCTCTGCGTATGTGTATGTGTGTATAGGTAGTATATACCATATGCGTGTCTTTCTGTTAATGAAGATATCGGTATAGATGGATTTTTAAGTATGCAAATTTCTATTGAGATTTCGTTCGTTTTTTTTCTCTCTCTCAAAGCAACGTCGTCAAAAGCGACGGCTTTTCAGTCGCGCAACAATGTTTGCAGCCAAAGAGAGAGAGAGAGACAATATAGACATATGCATAATTCATGTATAGGCGCGCGCAAATCGTCAATCGGATTAAAACTCGATTCTATATAATAAACAACGCAGCAGCCGGTAATGAGCATGTTACAGCTCGTGTCGCTATTATATACATGAATATTAATCTCAAGCGCATTGAAAGAGAACCTGTTGGCGTTATTTTATATCTCTCATGTCTCCGCGGCACTGCACACATATAACGAGCAAAGTGTATTGTATCCGCCGATTTCTCGTTTCAACTCTCGCTGCGAAGGCAATAAACCTCGTCAACAGGTGACGTCTGCAGGCCGAAAGTTAACGAAAGCTTTTGTCTTTCTATACTGGCGCAAAAAGAAAGGGGCCCGCAGTCGAGGGTTTTGAAAAAAAAGTCCATCTCTTTCTCTCTCTCTCTCTCTCGGCGCGCGTCAAACTGGTTGATCGAGCCCTGAAATATTTTTCGCGTGGAATCCGTTCCGAGACGGATATTTTAATGGCGCTTTGTTGCCGCGCGTTCCTTATTCCCTGTATATATACACGCTCTTCTCTCCTCATTTTTTTTTTCGTTCTTCCGCCGCGAGATTCCCAGCCACCTTTGTCTTTCTTTCTCTCTCATGTATATACACGCATTCTGGGCAAAAACGCGGGGGTATATAACGAAAGCAAAGCTCTCTGGCCCGGTTATTTTAATTGGATTTTCGCCGAATCTCGTCGAGAGCTACTCTACCTCGAAAATTCGATCGGCGTATTATGCACACGAGCGATACTTCTTTTTTTTTTATTCCGATGCTGCTACTGCTGCATACATATGTAACGACGCGACGTAACACACATATATAGGGGGGTGGGCCTGAAGTCGATCTTGCTTTTCTGCGTTCTCACACGCGCGCGATTTTTTTGTCTGATGCGTGTATGTAGTGTGTCTGTTTTGGACGATTTTTATCTGAGATTCTATACTGTGCAGGTTGGTAAGGGGCCGCTTCTCTTTTAACTACCCTTAAGGGGCTCGCGCAAGCGTTTTATTAGCTTCGGAACTGTTTTACCGACTGTACTATCAAAAACCTTCTTTATTTACTCGTCCTTTGATAGTTTATTTATTAAAGAGACGATACGGTCGATAAAACAGTTTAAAAGATAACGGTAGAAGTGCGGCACCCCCTTAAATTTTCCCACTCATATAATTCACAGGCAAATTTAAAAATAAAAAATTTTTCTCAATCAGTAGTACACGAGAATAGTCTCCCAAACACAGTCATTCGTTTTCAGCTTCTAAAAACTTCTCCACGCACACACACACAGCGATTCACGAAATGATATTATCTCGTAAAATCAAGCCATAAACGCCTCGTTCCATCGCGTGTCAGATTAGGGAACGAGTATATTACACACACGCGGAGGCACTCGCGCCCGTCTTGCGTAAAAAAAGAAAAAGAGAAAAAAAATGTGGACTCTCGAGGAAACTTTCCTAGAAACAAAGGTGTCGTCCTCCAGCAACCCATTCACCTCGACATAACTGTAGCTTCCGGCATATATATATAGTCGTCGAGTTAAGAATCTCTACGCGAATCAGAATAAAATCTCTACTATAATACACTTGACTCAAATTAAAATCACGAGAAGCAGCGGATAAACAGAATTTTTCTTCAAAAGGGACAGCAACGACAAGGAAACACGTTTTCCAGCTTCGTATAACAAAAACGGGAACTACGTCTCTCTCATCTCAGACACTATTATATACACGATGTCTTAATAGGATTCCGATATTTCCGATGGACGCGGGGATCGTCAAACGATTCTTTCCTTGCTTTGGTGTGAAATGTATGTTATTGAAAAAGTCACTACACACTGCACAGCCCTGAGAAAGCCGAAAATGAGTTATTATCATATACTCTCCCGGTGCGTTTTTCCATGAAGACATGTCTGTAAACAACGCATCATATATTGTGTTCGATGAACCCGTGCGCGGGCCGTTTCGTCGACTCTCTCTTTCTTCGAGTATTTTATTATTCTTGCCGATTCAATAATCATAAACAATTCACGGCAACGAGCGCGCCAGCTTCGAATAATACATCAGAAGAGGTATAATATTAAAATAATATCCGTACGGCTGCAGCATCAGCGTCCGATATTAATGAAAGCGATCTCGTGCGTAATAAACAACGCTCGCAGAATTTCTTAAATTATCATTGTAATCATCGTCATTACTCGATACGAGCAGGGCACACAGCGCGATATGCAATTACCTGGGAGCTTACATGTGCCGCACGAAAACGGGCCGGGACACACTGCGTATATATAGACTTTTAATAAATGTGCACCGGCTACCGCAGCTCTCTCTCTCTCTCTCTCTCTCTCTCTCTCTCTCTCTGATGGGAGATGAAGACGCTCTCAGTTGCGCCACGGGAGGCCACCGTGTGTATGATGCTTATTTAGCACCGATGCTTTATTTAATGCGCACGCGCACCTTAGGCTCGTCGTGTTGTTATTTGTACCTTGCGGCCTTCTTCTTGGTTGTTGTATTCGTTGTTTTTCTGTTGTTTTTGTTTTTTCGTTTGTATATAGGGGATGCGGAGGATGAGTGTGTCGCAGGTTTGAGAAAGAAATGATCATTGGGAGGAAATTGATTGCTATTTAATGCTCGAGTTATGGACGCCGGTGGGTATATATGTGAGTCGCTCGTTTATGTGCGCAGGGAAAAATGGAGATTCTATTAAGTATATGGAGTTTGAGATATATATGTTGGACACAGAAAACTTTTTAGGTGGCACGATGATGAATATTTCGTCGCTCCCAACGAAAACTAGCACAACTCAAAAAAGGCTTATTTTGATTGTCTATTATTAGGGCACCAGAGGAAATAAATTCGTTTGGGGCCTGATAAACTTACAATTTTACCAGGTCCTGGTCTAATTTATTTACTCTAATGTTCTAATAATGGCAAATTAAAATATGCGAGTGAATTCCTCGAGGCGAAATAAAGCTATGCATAGAACGTGGCAGTTATAGCGTGAGCGGCTCAAGCTTGGCATATAGATGACACACTCCTATATATACATTCTGCGCGCACATAATGAATGAGGAAAGTGAAAAATTGCCTGTGCGCCATCTATCGTCGCTAGGACCAGTCCAAAATAACATTTTGCATTTTTTCTTAGAGCGTTTAAAAGTATAGTCGATTACTCAGACCGGTATTTATGTCCGAAAATAAGGTATAATCGAGAGGTGCCACACACAGCGCGAAAATCGAACGCTCTCGGCGGCGGCAATAAAAAAGAGGCCGCACACGATATATCTCTGAACACCAAAAAAAAGGAGAGAGAGATACATTAGGATGCAGGGATATTTTGCCATTTCATATGCGTAACGATTTTTAATTAGTCAATTCAAAAACAAAATTAATAATTATTCGAATTTACCGATCATGTCAAATCCAGCTTGCGCGCACGAGATGTACGATTATTTACCATCAGACTTCCGACATTCCTAAAAATCCGAGAGAGAGAGAGACAGATCTGCTCCCACCCAAAAAACAAAAACGCGTCAATTTAATTAGCCTCAGAATTTACGAGCAGCTCTCCTCTGCAGGTGTAAACCTTACCACTCACACGCATACACACAGCCTCGAGCTTTAATAGACGCGTCGACACGATATCGAACTGCATTGGAAACGAGTTATAACTTCTCTCTCAGTCTATACTATATACCGGCTATATTTACCAGTAGTAGCGCGCAGTAGGTCCGCGAAAATTTATTCGCTTCGTGACTTTTTGTCAAAAAAGATCGGCGGCGCCTGGAGATATCGATTTCGATCGATCGATAAATCTCGAGCTGGACGAAAATTTATATAAACGCTTGTGTGTATGTATGTGTGTTTATGGAGCGTCTGTGTTGATTACGCGCGTGCGCGAGTAATTTTTGCGACTGGCTGACGTAGGAAGCGATATTTATATGTATATATGCATATGCGAATTCTCCGGTGAAAACTCGTTCTATACGTACGATATATATTAGAGAGAGAGAGAGAGAGAGAGAGAGAAAAAATTCGATTAATTTCCTTCTTATGTTATATTACGGTGTCAGCGGAGAGCGTAATCGATTCGGTTAATAGGCCGCGGCTCTGCTCGACTGTGTACCGGCTACTAAGTTTAGCGAGTAATCATACTTGACAATGATTAATGTCGATTTAAATGCGAGGGAATTAATGATTTGTAAATTGAGGAAAATGAATAAGAAAAATAAAAATCGTTATATGATCGTCATTTTGCAATCGTGAATAACTGCTGCTGCTGCTGCTGTTGTAAATTTTTCATATCCTCTCGAAACAAACTCTTATATATAGTATATAGAGAAGTGATGCTTGAGTCTCGAGAGCCTTCGTCAACCTGATGCACTCGACGACGTGTGCCTTACATATATACACACAGGATGATTTTGCACAACGAGTGGAGAGACGACGTATATATAACAAGTCAAGTATAACCGATATATTGTTCGCCACGAGGACTATATATACTCTGATGACAGTGACAAGGCGTGACGAGACTTTGGCACGCGCCGGCTCGCACTTTCAATTGTTTCGCGTGTATATAGAGGGCTAAAAACGAGCGGTTATTAATTTCCTGTCTGGGAAATATCGTTTCACTGAAAAAAACAAAAAAACGAGAGATGCTGTGTATTTGTATATAGTAGGTACCGATTCATTGTCCGATCGGTTGGGATCGATAAGCCGCGAGTGTAATTGTATCGAAATCCTCGCGGATGTATATATGCGCACCAGGAGGGGTAATTAGCGAAACGGACTCTGACAATGGGCCGATCTTTGTCTCTCTCTCTCGATTCGAATCGAAGAGGATAATACGCTGGCAGAGTCCCATACAGTCTCGGATTTCCTCGACATCTCGAAATCGAATATCCAGTCCAAGGTGGTCTCTCTCACTCTCGTATTATCCTCACGACCGCAAAGGAGGAGGATGATGATGCTCCTTACGCGCGAAAAGCGTGAGAATGGTGATTTCCGGCGCGCGTTATAATGATGATGAAAAAAAAAAGAAAATTGTTATTTTTTTCATTCCTCACCTGGACTGTCGGGGACCCTGAATCTGCCCGAGTATCAGTAGGGCTATCGCGGTCACCGCGATGTCACCTCGACGCATCTCTTACATCACACCAGCGGCATCATATGTTTCAAGCACTATACCTCATATATATGTATTATTATATAGAAGAAGCTGCAGATAAATTAATATTATCTAAATAAATATCGCGCACTTTTTCAGCCAGCAGAAACACCGGCATAATACCTCGCACGCACTTTCCTTATTCACTCTATTATTATAATAATAATAATAATTAGTCCGCGCACAGTAGGATCGCATCACTCTTATCACCGCTCAAACAGTATGACAAGCTTGGCCGGTCTTATCGCGCATCACCTCATAATATCACATCGTCCTTGCTTTGATTTTTGTTTTCAACCCTATCGAGGCTGCTCGTGTCGCGACGCACTGAGACTAACAGCAGCAGCGGCGCTACTAGCACTACACATGGGTTGTTGTAGCAGCTACTGGTGTATACAGGGAGAGAGAGAGAGAGAGAGAGAGAGAGAGAGAAAAAGAGAGTGGGTATATATTATATATATGAGAAGCGCGAGCCTCGTTCGCTCGTTCGTACGAGAGGAGGGCCCGCGATGGACTGGCCTTACCAACCAAGAGCTCCTACCCAAAGGATCAGCTCTCCCAGCCTCTCTACGAGATGTTACCTCTACGCGATCCTACCTCTCTCTCCTTCCCTCGCTGCTGCTGCTGCTGTTGCTCCTTCTCTCTCTCTCTCTCGCTTTTTCTTTTTCCTTCCCTCTCTCTCATACACACTCTTGGGTATCGCTCTCTTTTTCTTTCGTCTTTTCATTCTTTCACTCTCTTCTCGTGTATTATACACTCGCTCCACTGCGCTCTGTCTTTCTCTCTCTCTCCGTATGTGTATATATACACACATACATGTAATATACGTGCGTGCAGCTTGATGTGGATCGTTTTTTTCGGAATACCTCGTCTGCATATTACATGCACGTCTCTATTTATACGAAAAACAGTCCTGGCGCACGTGTCGAGCCGAACCTGGAATCGCGAATTTGAATTTCGCGCCTTTTCTCTTCTGACTATATTACGCTTTTTTTCTAATACATATATATAGGTGTTATATAGTTACCGCGAACTCTTTCAATTTTCTTATAAACCAGAAGCTCTCGGTGTTTGAGGAAACACAAATGTGCGTCTCAATCGCCGGCAGCTAAAGACTCGGCCATAGAGACCATCACGTCCGTGTGACTTTTTGCATATCTTATCGGGAGCCGCAGTCAATGTCGGAAGCTATTGTCTGACGGTTTAACAATGGATGCAGCTCGAAAATTCTCAGCTGCGCTTAACTGAATGTATACGTATATATGCATGCCGGTATTACAGCAGCGTCTATATGTAATAATTCCGGGAGGCTTGTCCGGTCATTTTTTTTCCTCATTTTCTGCGCGAATTGACGTAACGATTTTCAAAAAGTCGTTTGCTTGTATTTTGACGATTTTTAATCAACGATCGATTCATTCGACGTTTTAACCACTTCACAATCAATGTAAATGAAAATCCCTAATATATGTAGATTCTGCATACAGATTTGCTTCGTTTGCACGGTTTGGCGATAATATACGACTAATTTCGAACTCATCTGCGCGGTTGGATTTTTTCTTATGCTCAGACACACCAGGCCTACTATCCCGTTATTTATGTCCGAAAATATCGCAATCGAAGCGCCACACACAGCGCGAAAATCGAATGCTCTCGCGGCGATAAAAAAAAATAAGAGAGACCGCAGAGGATGTATCCCTGAACAGCAAAAAAAAAATAAAAAAAGGAGATAATAGATGCGGGAAGCGACGAATTTCACGATTATGCCGTAATGATATGTAATTAATGGCGAACCGATCGACCGTCGCCCTTATCAACCTCCCTCGAATGCAGGTATACATACCGATACACGTTCTTGTGTCGTGTATAAATATAGCTATTTGGCGAGATTTTTTCTTTTTGAAAACTGAAAATTGCGCGTTTTTTGCCAGTCTGCCTCTTCGAAAATCTGTATATATTCGTAAACAATTTCTGTGTCTAAAATCATGCACAATTTATTATATTTGGGAGAAAAAACGCGTCCTTTTGTCTCGGAATCATCGTAAACTCTTCAACAGGTCGCTCCTCGTTAAACGTCACACCCTTGATCAGGTCGATCGATACGAGAGTAGAAAGAGAGACAGACAGGTCCGATGCACTTTTCCTCTATACTCTATACTGCAGTTTATGCCGATCGACGAGGAACGACTTCCTGTCTGCCGATTCGTCAATGATGCGTTATCGTCGGCAATCGATCTGTGGGAACGGACGACCTATGGTGTATACATCGTATACTTTTTGAAATATACTTCGTTTGGCGTTGTAAAACGAAAATTCTAATTTTTAACAACTAATTTCATAAAGTGAAAGATCGGTAATTATAACGCAGAAAACAGTGTTTATGTTGAAATTATTTTTTTCACTGTTAATATACGAATTAAGTCAACTCCAATATTTATTGACAGATACATATAATATACGACAGTATAGCCGAAAAAGCTCAGAACGAAACTCAAACCAAGCTGCGTCAGTACAGATGACGAATATTTGTAATGTACGTGTATAGCTGTAGACTCAGGCAGTTATAGCATGAGCAGCCCAAGTTATTGTCACAGGTGTCACTGTGCTATATATGCATTGTATATGCGCAGATAGTGATTAAGGGAAACAGGAAAGCGCCTATGCGCCACCTATCGTCGCTCGTCAGAGACTAGAAAAATTCAAGCAAGCAAGCCAGTCCAACATTGTTTTATTTTTCGGCTACTATGTATACATAAGTGGCGGATTTTATTTTCTCCGTGTAATGAAAAAAAAAATCACGGAGAAAGAGAGGGAAAAAGAGAGAGAGAGAGAAAAAAAGGAAAGTTGGCATTATTTTGAATTCGTTATGCACATCGAAGAGGACAATAGCCGGAGAGCTCTTTCGACGAGTCGGAACGAACCGGAGACAAACGACAGGAATCATGTCTGGCTGACCGCGTGCGGAGCTAAATACTCTCTCTCATACGGATCCACCCCCGTATACATACATGTATACAGGCATTTTTTTTATCGAATTTCACCTTGACTCTCGTGGTATATAACAACGCGTGTAATATCGTCCGTATATAATATTCAATGATGATCCTTCTATGCTAATTTTCCAACGACTCGTAAAACAAAGCTGAGTGTCGAGAGTTTGAAAAAAAAAAGAAGAAGAAGCAATAAAAAATCCAGGCATGATTTTTAAACCTTGGCTCTCATACACACACACGCGACAATAAAAGCACGCGGTCTCTAGCGTGATATGAAATATAGTTGACGTGTACAGAGTGAGAGAGAGAGAGAGAAACACTCGAATAAAGACACTAGTGGTGGCACACAGCTTTTGTCGCGAGAGGGAGAGAGAGAGCAGAATATCTCGAAAAGAGCGAAGAATGTAAATCACACAGCAGCGTCATAAATTGAAATGAATGTATAATTCGTGACGACGCCGGACAATGAAAATCGGAGGATGTGTGTTGCGTAACGCTTTACAAGAGCGGACAGGTATATAACGCGACATAAAAGCGCGCGAGCATGTGTGTATTTATTATATGTACTGATATACATATATATAGTGTGTATATAGCGAACCATTGTAATGTTACCGACGTACACATACATGTATATATATGCAAGTGGACATATACCGAAAGTCTGGAAATATGTCTTGAGACACTTGTTTTTTGGTCCATGTCATTTTACTTTTTTAATATAATACAATTTGAGCAAAATTGCGAAGGATGATGAAACTTTGAAAAAAAAAAATTATGAACTGTGCTGTAGGTCCAAGAGGTATAGGTAACTCACTTTATTTGAATGCGAGCTCGTTGTGTAGCTAAAATGAAAGAGAGGCGGTATAGTGTGTATATATATAAGGGTGGTTTTATATGCTCGTCCCCCTATTGTGTCCAAAGACATTTCGCATGGCGTTCTATACACTATATATATGTATGTTTTATATATAGAATAGAGAGAAGACTGCGTGTCGTCGGAA
This sequence comes from Cecidostiba semifascia, assembly GCA_900474235.1. Lineage (NCBI taxonomy): Eukaryota > Metazoa > Arthropoda > Insecta > Hymenoptera > Pteromalidae > Cecidostiba > Cecidostiba semifascia. The sequence continues at coordinate 11,317 of UCQR01001241.1, forward strand.
ATTGCGCAAGGGCTACAATATGCGTAGTATATAAATTATATTTTTTTTGCTTTCTCACTTTCTCTCTGTGTATATAACGATTAAATTTTTCAAACGGATAGTTTTTATGAATTTTTGATGCTTTCCAAGTTTTTGGGTTGGATAAAGTATATTTCTTTTTTAAATGTGTATCATAATGAAATTTGTGTTCGCCAGAAATTGCAAAAGATTGCACGATATGAAGTTATACAGAGAAAATTCGAGGACAATAATTACATTCCAAAATCTCTGTATAATACATTTTTTTTTTCAAGTTCTCCACATCCCCATCAATACTCCTAATAGAACCATCACAGCTTCAATCGACAGGACTCTTATACACACCGCAGGTATATAGACACATCCTCCCACTTTCATCTCTCCATTCATTCAATTCACAACTCGGACTGCCCAACCAAGTTTTACCGAGAAAATAGAATACTTCGTTCCGCTATCTTTCAAGAAAAAAAAAAGAAGAAAACGATCCGATGACGGAAAATCGAGGCGCTCTTCTCTCTCATCCCCTTCCATTCCAGTGTCCCCTACTACAGCTCTCTTTTTTTTAAACCAGTTTCGGAATTCGTTTAAAATTGGCCTACCCCAATCTTTTATTATATCTCTCTCTCTCCGCAGCAGCGACATATAATAATGCGGCTCGCAACACACACACGGGCCAGTAGGCCTGCTTGTAAGTCGGCATTGTATCCAACATCTGCTCGAAATACAAACCGCTAATAAAAACACGTATGTATATTGTATATACTATATAGTTGGGGACGTGTGCGTCTAGGTGACTAGAGGATATGTGGAGGGAAAAATGTGCTGCTTCTCTAATAACGCGCCGTCGCACAAACTTTGAGAGAGATGCCGAATCGAATTGACGTGTACTTTCCTATATTCTTTGAAACTGTCCCCTGATGTGACAGTCAGCTTGCGTGTATATGTATATATGTCTCTCTATTGTGCGAGTAGATTATTAAGAAGCTTTTCTCTAGTTATTAGGCCTCTGTATGTATATACATACCAATTTTCAGATTTCTTCCTCCTCCTATACTTCGATATCTTCATTCCACAAGCACGCGAAATACAACAAAGTGTCATATGCAAATTTTACGACTACATATCGTCGGTTCGTACGAATAAGAGTATAGCGCCGTTCAGATTTCCCAGCGAAGAGTAGGACAATTCAGATTTGCCGCGAAGACTAGCACA